>MIQA02024257.1:0-21893 GCA_001887855.2 Sclerospora graminicola
ATCGAAATCCCGTAGTCGTCGAAGCTAACCAAGTCTGCATTCATGAAGGGGCGAGCTATATGTTGAAGGCATGGAGGATCAGATGGCGGTGCTACCTGAGGTAACCCCCTGCCCCCCAGCAGTCACTATTGACGATCTACAAGTGGGAGACCCGGATGTGAACACCCCGGAAGAGATCGGCAGATTGAAGGATATTATATGGAAAAGACGACATCTGCTGATCGGACCAGGAAACGCACTTCCTCCGGCCGCCCATGGGGCGGTATGTGACATTGATGTGGGAGGCGCCAAGCCGGTCGCACAAAGATGCCGAAGAGTCGCCCCCCAGTATCGGGAAAAGCTGTCAGAGCTTATCAAGGGTTTGCTGGCCACCAAGATAATTCAGCCGTCCACCTCGACCTGGGCTTCACCCATTGTAATTATTATCAAGAAGAATGGGGTGGATATAAGGTTGTGTATTGACTACCGGCTGGTAAACCGGCTGACTAGGCTGATGGTCTACCCGATGCCGTTGATAAATGATTTGCAGGAGGACTTGGATAAAGCTCTGTGGTATTGCTCATTGGACATGGCCAGCGGGTTCTGGGTGGTCTCTATGACCGATCGTGCACGGGAGATCTCTGCGTTCGTGACGCCCTTCGGGTTGTTCGAGTGGAACCGGATGCCGTTCGGTCTGAAGAATGCTCCGCAGATTTATCAACGGCTGATAGATAACGCGCTGTATGGACACTTCAAGATCAAGGCGGATCAAGATCCGGCTCTGGTCGGAGATGTGTTCACCGAAGGTAACCCGGACCCCGATCCAAAACCTTCAGTTTTGGGGCGGCGATCTTACATTGATGACATTCTCGTTACGGCAACTACCTGGGATTTACTGTGTGACAAAGTGGAGAAGTTGATGATTACGTGTGAAAAGTGGAATCTTTCGATTAGTGTGGTTAAGAGTTTCTGGGGAAAGACTAAGGTGACCTATTTGGGTCATCAAGTTTCGATTGCCGGATTGGAGGCTAATCCGAAGGATTTGGAGTCCTTGAGTAATCTGCCTTTCCCACGATCCCTAAAGGCTATGCAATCCTTTTTGGGCAGCCTGAACTATTACAGTCGGTTCATCGAGGATTTCGCAGTCTATGCGGCGGTTTTATATGAATTACGGGAGGTGGATTACCACAAGCTGAGAGAGCAGGATAGACAAGCAGAGACGCGAGCCGGGCCGGCAATATCAGCCAATGAGATGCCGCCCTTGTCATCTATTTCGGCCAATGAGAAGGCGCCCTTTTTTGCCCTGACAGGCGGCCGGCCGCCGGATCTCTGTGCTGCCAACCCGGACGACCACATGACCCGAGCGATGGTGGCCTTTGGTATATTAAAGGCGAAGATGCCGACTACACCGTTCCTGAAACATTTCGATGTTAATAAGACCCCGGTGGTCATCATCTACGCTAACAAATTGGCCATCTCGGCCGTTCTCGTGCAAGACCATGACGGAGTGTACTGTCTCGTGACATTCACCAGCCGGACACTGAAGGCTAATGAAGTCAATTACGGGTTGGTGGATAAAGAAGTTTTGGCTTTATTGTGGATCTTGGATGTGTGTTATACTATGCTGGTGTCTCGGCCTATCAAAGTACTATCTAGACGGTCGACCCTATCATGGCTCCTGACGGCGAATGGAATTGACGGCCGGCCGGGGAGATGGGCGGCTCTGCTGTCGCAGTGGTCCCTCGAAGTAATTAAGTGTACTAAAGGGGAAGAGGAAATACTGGGCACACTGGCCGCCAGCATTACCCCAAGGGCAGAAGTGGAGGAAGCACTGATACCGATCACACCCCGGAAGCAGCCTCGACAAACTATCGTATTACCGCCGCCAACAGTGGGACCCACGGAGGAACTAATGGTTTTGAGCTTTGACGGGTCGGCGAGTGTAAAGAAGGGGGTCGGGGCCTATAGTGCCATTGTGTGGAAGCTGCCCGAATGGAAAGTGGTCGCGGCCGCCTCGGATTTCACGCCTGGCATTACGGTGAACGAAGCGGAGTACAGAGGGTTGTTACTTTGCCTAGATCTGTTGGCTGGCCGGACACAGGGGCGGATCATCATATGTGGTGATTCCAACCTGGTGATCCGGCAAATCACAGGAGAGATAGATTGCAAGGCGCCCCGGCTGAGATTGTTAAATGATCGGGTTATGTCCGCCTTGCGGAGATGGCCGGAGCACGAATTGCTACACGTCAAACGAGACTGGAATAAGAGCGCAGATCACTTGGCTACGCTGGCCATGCGCGACAACGTGGGGGTAACGGTATCCGATCCAGCTCTGTTATCAGATTTGACGGAGATCAACCGGCTGCCCGAGATTATCCATCCGGCCAACACGGAGGAGATAATCCGGGTGAGCGCCGTCACCCGATCGCAGAAGCGCCGTTCTTCAGCCGCTGGCTCACTATCCCCAGAAGCAATGAACGAAGGGATAGTTCAACAGTTGCGAGCGGAGCGGATTCTCCAAGCGCAGGACGAGGAAGAGTGGATAGTGGATCTCAAGGCATACCTTAGCGGGGAGGTGGATAAACTGACAGCCGAACAAGCTAAAGAATGCTTCAAGCTGGCCCCGGATTACGAAGTGGATGAAAACGGGCTACTGTTTTTCTACCGAGATGCCGACCAGCCGGAGATCGAGAGAGATAGATCCGCTCGGCTAGTCGTACCCACTACCCTGCAGCCGGATATCCTCCATCATTATCATGTGAGCTTGGAAGGGGGACATCAGGGCATCGGCCGGACATATCACAAGATTAAGGCACATTTCCACTGGCGGGGGCTTTACCGTAGCGTTCAGGCCTATGTGGGAAGTTGTCCGGATTGTGAAACAGGGAAGGGCCGGCCGACCATTAGAGGGCGATCGCCTGGGAATATACAGGCCACCTATCCTTTTCAAGTCATTGCGATGGACCATATCCCGTCCTTACCCAAATCTCGAAATGGGTACACAGAGCTGCTGATCTGGACGGATTTGTTTACCGGGCTGGTCATAGCAAAGGCCAGCTCCACCCGTACCGCCCAACAGGTTGCGCAAAGCTACGAGGAATGTGTGTTTAGGCGTTTCGGGGCGAGCGAGGTCATCCGGCACGATAGGGAGCCCGGATTTATGGCAGACGTATTCCGAGCCTTCAACAAGATCTTAGGACAGAAACAGAGCGCAACTATGGCTTACCGCCCGCAGGCAAATGGAAAGGCCGAAAGGATGGTTCAGACTCTAACCAGAGCCCTCAAGATGTATGTGGTGGAGGCGGATCAGTGCGACTGGGACGAATATGCCGAGAGACTGGTTTTCGCTCTCAATTCGTCGTACGATCGGGTAAGGGGCGACACCCCTTTTTATTTGGCTTACGGATGGGATCCCCGATCCACTTTGGAAGCCGCCATACCAATAGGGTGCACCAGAAGCCGGGACAGAGACGCCCGCCGCTGGAGGATGGGAGTGCAACGCCACTACTCACTGGCGAGGGAACAGGTAAACGAACGCCTCCGACAAGCAATCAAGGACCGCGCCGATCAAAACAACGACCGAGCCAGGGAACACGGCATCGAGCCCGGCTCCCGGGTGTGGCTGTATCTGGATCGGGTCAAGGAGGGCTATGCACGGAAGTTGGCGCATATGTGACATGGCCCCTTCCGAGTAGCAGAACTGGTCTGGGATCATGCAGTTAAGCTGGTCACGGCCGGCACGGAATATAGCGTTTTCCCGATAGTGCATGTTTCCAAGTTGAAGTTGGTTAAGCATTTCCCGGACCGCCCGAATACACGCCTTACGGTGGAAAGCGACCGGTTGGATTTCGATGAAGCTTTACTGCCGGAGGATAGCTGGGACAAGCCGTTAGACCCGGATGAGTACGAAGTAGAGGGAATTTTGGACGTTCGAAATGGACGGAAAACCCGGTTCGGGCGGATCCACAGAGAGTTTCTCGTGCAGTGGAAAAATTTCGAGGAGCGGTCGTGGGTGGACGAACTGGATTTAAATTGTGGAGCTTTAATGAGAGAGTTCGATCGCCGGCGGGCGAGCCGAAACCGCTTCGGGGTCATGCAGACCCACGAAGAAGGTGAGGCAGAGAATTAGTCCGTCCGGCTCCAGGGCAGCAGGCACGGCCGGATCAACTGACACCATTCAGCCGAGCAATCGGCGGATGGAAACTAGTCTGGTCAGATATGGGCCGACCGGTTTTTCGGAGTTATCTTCGAATCAGTATGGTGCCGGATGGATCGGTTTTTCGGAGCTATCTTCGAATCAGTATGGTGCCGGATGGGTCGGGCGTTGGAATGATCTTCGAGTCATTAGGGTGCCGGATGGGAGATGTCGGATGAGAAAGATGAACAAGTGGTTACTACGTGGAAAATGGAAAGAAAAATGTATTATCGAGGTTGATAGCCATTAATGAATGGAGAAGATAAGAGTATGCAAGGCTAGCCTCATGGGTCCTCCCTGGCGAAGCTCAGCAGAACTTGTTCCGGAGTCGGGGCACGCGGAGGCCAGGGTGACGATCGGGGTCCTGCCGGAACTGGTTGCGCCACGGATCTTGTTGATCGAGCGCATCGAGCGAAGCTTGGAGAGTGGTAACCTGACGCCGACCCAATCCTGGATACCAAGTCCCGCTTTCGGCCGAGTTCCCGCTTTTCTCCACCCGACGGTTGGCCAGATGTAGCATGATAGGGTGGAGAAAAATATCCAAGTCGCAGTGGCCGTGCTGGATTCCGTCAACCACGAAGTTGCAGAGCTTTGTCCAGCTCTCAGTCGCGCGGTTTCGACGGTTCTTGCGGTCGGCCCGGTATTTGGCTAGCTCGGGGGACTCACGCCCGGCGGCAATGGAAATGAAGAGGTGATGGGTTGACTCCCAGATGGCTTGCCCATGCCGAGAGAGGTACCCCTTGCAGACTTCCCGAAAGTCCGCGAACCAGCCGACATGGGGCAGACCGATGTCCGGCATCTTTGTCGCCAGTACGGCCCAGGGTTTCCGGGACAAGATTGCGTTCAGCGGCTCGATCGCCACTAGTTTGGCATCCCAGTCCTCGGCCTTGGGTATAGCGGGAGCCGGCGGGAATATCCACAACGGCGGGCGAGTCAACGCCCGGGTGACAAGGGCACCAGTGAGGTCTTGGATACACAAGCCTTCCAACTGCGCCTTTGACCAGGGAATAGCCGCAGCCAGTTCGAGGGCCGTCATAACCTTCCGGCGGGGGATCCACAACGGAGGGGACTCCTCTGAGGATTCTTTGGACTCGTTCTCGTCGAATACGAAGGGGTCCGGGGAAGGTAACTCCTCGAGGCCCTCAGCGGCGACCTCATCATAGTTCATCTCCGGTAGGTCGGGCGCTCCCTCTCCATCGGGAGAGGCGGTGGACGGGCCTTGGGGATCATGAGGGGAGACACTAAGGAGAGCCGGGGCAGACGAAGCTTTCGACGAAGATCTGGTAGTGCGAGGACGATGGGAGGACTTCCCAGAAGCCGGCGGGGCCGAGATCGAAGTGGGGCTAGGACCCGGCCCGCTGTCTCCATGACCTAGAGCCGCGCTCACCGGCGCGGCGGACCGTTTAGGCCGTTTGGCTGCCACGGGGCCGCGGAGCGACGCAACCCGGCTGGACCGACGTTTTCCCTTATGCGCAGGCGAATCTTCAGTGGACGAGAGAGAAGCCGCCTGCTCGCCGGCTGGCACTGGCGGCGGGTTAGGGTCTTGAGAAGTATCCCAAATCCGTAGACGAGAAGCCTTTCCCGTGCCACCGGTCATCGATCCGGGGGCGGACGCCTCCGCGCTGGATGTCCGGACGGCCGTGGTGGAACCAGCGGCTGACGAGAGAAGTGGCGTGGCGGAAGCGGCTGGATCAGGGTCTCGCGGACAAGCTAAGTCAAGGAGGTGCCTAATAGCCTCCCGGATGGGGGCAGGGCCCTTCATTAGACGCCCCACCCGGGCACCCGAAGCGGCTAGCCGAGCTCGATCTTCCTTGAGAGAGGACAGGCAGTCCGCGCGCTCCTCCGCAAGCTGGGTAAACGCCTCCCGGGCTTCACCCACACCCGATTAATTCTCGGTGTACGCGGCCTCAAGCTCCCGGATTCGGCGCTGGAGCTCAGGCGGTGCGGAGGCCGACTGGTACAGCGCCTTCTGATATTTCGTCAGCTTCTTGGCGAGCCGGATCCGGCGAAACTCCAAATTGCCCAGCTCTAGTTGCGAACTCTCCAATCGTTGAGAGAGTTTAATGTAGCTATCGTAGCGCGCCGTCAACTCGCGCGCGGTCTGAAAAGACTCGACCATCAAGACGCGGAGGTTCGTGACGTTTTGCTCTGAGAACACACACGGAGTGAGCGAGTGGAGAGACGAACCTAAATAGGCGAAAAGGTACTTACTCTGGATTTTCAAGGCAGCTATGGCCTTCTGGTTCAAAATGCGCTGTGAGTCCGACTGCTGTTGGAGGTGATCTCTCGCTTGGAGAAGGTCGGTCTTCTCACTTTCCAGTCGGCTAATGCGGTCTCGGGATTGGAAGGCGGCCAGCACCTCCCGGGCCCGGGATTCATCCGCTTGCTGACTAGCCAGCCGTGCGGTTACAGCCAACTTGGTGTTAGCCTGCTCTAGGCTAGCTACTTGAGTGGTTAGCGCAGCGACTTGAGCTTGCAGGGCAGCCTCGTAGGGCTGCCCTGGGCGACGCTCTAGGCCGGCCGGATGGGCATCCGGGCCTACGGCCGATGGCTGCGTATTGGCCGGGGAGTGGCCCGGCATGGGACCGATGGGGGCGCTGTCACGGTCGGACATAGGGGCGGTGAAAGTCAAAGTGTGGGAGATGTGGTGAGCGCGTGCCTCAACCGTTGTGCGGCTGCGACAAGGCTCAAGGGCGGCTGTGGTGAAGTGTTCCAGAAATTAACGGACTAATGATGATGGATGCCCGCACCGGATTGGCTGAAATGTCGCCCTTAGCCGGATGCCCGGACCGGTCAATAAGAAGACGCGATCTGGGAGCTGCCGGACGCACCTACGAGCGGCCGGACGGCACCAGGCCTGGGATCAGGCCGGACGAACGTGATAGAAGGCATGAACAGTCGAGCTAGCAGGCTAAGCAGACGGGAGGACCGCGGATGTTGGACGGCCGAGTGGCAGACTGGTGGCGGATTGTTTGTAAGGTATGAGTGAAGGGAGCCTGAAGGAAGATGAGTGTTCTAGTGGATGAAGGAGGCACCCGGATCGGATGAGAAGCTGCCAAGGAATTGCTAGCGCCAGCGGCCAAGGGGCTCGGATGGATGGCCATCCGGCCGAGCCGGCCGGGTACAATGTACCATCCGGACTGGTACCAGCTGGGTTCGGTGTACCGGCCGGGTTGGTACCATCTGGGGTTGGTGTACCGGCCAGGCGGGTACACAAAGTCGGAGTTAACCGGGCTACTTCGGGTGAGGTACATGACTGGTCAGCCGGCTATTTGGGGTAGGTCACACAAAAGGGAGTATTGGATATAGGATAAATCAGTATACGTTTCGCTTTCCTAGACACAAGTCGCTTTCATTGGTTCACGGCAGAGGGCTAACAAGGTCCCCTCTTGCTGTTATTGGTTTGCCCGGGGAAGGTTAAGTTAACCCACCGGAAGTCCCCTGACCGGGAGTCGCGGCGACTTCGTATACTCACCTCAAGTAGCCCGTGTTTTGAACACGGTATTAAGTATTGGGAAGTGGTGACATTTGGCCTTCTGTGGAAGAGTGTGGAGTTGTATCTGCCTCATATACACATTTGGATTCGCCCTTCATTGTTATTGGTTTAGCTGGCCGATTGATTTTTCTCGGTCCAGCCGGCACTATACAAACTTCAAGTGTCTTATTGGTTTAGCTGGCCGATCGACTATTCTCGGCCCAGCCGGCACTATACAAAGTTCAAGTGTATTACCAGACGAGCTCCCCGGTGACGATTTCCGCCCAGGAGCTACCCCTAGTCCTAACCCTCATCTCCCTATTGGACGGATTTACACTTTTCGCCTTAGGGTCCACCAGGAGAGCAAACCACCCAGTACTGACGGGTACACAAGGTGTCAACATGCAACATCCGAGTAGTCATGATCAAGCGGATGGAAGTGACCGATCCAGCCGGCCGGATGCCGGATCGGATCATGACTCGGATGGAAGGAGTACCTCCTCCGATAGTCAGTCGTCTGGGACCCCCGTGGGTGTTCGCGTCTATGGAAGATTTTCTGAAAGCGACTACACCACACAACGGTTTACGTTGGGAGGCTCAAGCCGTACCGATCGTCTACGTCTTCGGACGAGACGCATCGCCACGGCGAATGCCGTGCTTCTTCAAGTCTCCCAAGAGAGACTTGTAATCGGTCTCCAACCGATTGTGAGAAGTCTGGAGAGTTTCCATCTCCGACTTTTAACGATCAATCTCAGCAGAAGGTCATTCTTCTGCTGCATCACGAGATGCGCGCTCAAAATGTCGCGAATCTCGTCTCGATGAGAGCGATATGTCTTCATCGAGTGAAACATTTCGGCGCTCAAGGCGTTACAGTGCCTCTCGAGCTTGCGGGGCTGGTAACCATGCTCCGCAACAACAACGCCGAGGGAATTACCAACCCCTCGCCGCCCCTGATTGATAATCAGGGAAATAAGCGTTATATTCTCGAGCGCTTGCTATCGAAGCGCTCGGTTCCCTATAAGAAGGGGCAGCGTACCGAGTATCTGGTATGCTGGTTGGGATATTCCCAAGAGTTTGACTCTTGGGAACCAATTGAGGTGCTAAGGGCGGATGCCCCTGACCTCCTGCAGGATTTTGAGAAGGATACTTCTCCTCAAACTCAAAAGAAGCATCAACACTAGGTGTTGATGGCTGCAAAGCATCGGTACTAGGTGCCGATGCATTCAGAGCATCAATGAGACTTTTAACAGTAGCGGGTACTGAGTAACCTCGGTACCCTCTTAGCTCCTTTTCAGTAAGACGAGGAGTTCCCTTGGGACAACAAGGGCATTTCATGTGAGAAGGAATTCCACAAGAGAGTCCTTCTCTAATGCAAGTAAAATGGATAAACTTCATTTTACCTGAGCGTGAGTGCTTTAAGAAGCGCTCGCGGTTTACGTGAATTTTGCTCAACATATTCGTCGGGACCTTTGTTGTAATTTCAACAAAAGCATCCCAACTTTGAGTAAGGGCGTCCTTATCGTCCCTATTCTTGCGCGACCCTTTCCGGTTCGTATAATAACGAGCCTGATAGAAAAGGTCGATAAAGTACCGACGTCTATCGTCGGTACCGCAATCATCAAGCGCGTTGATATCAAACAACGGATATTGACAATCACGCTTGGTGTGCCCACCACTTCCGGGCACAAGTGACCATGCGGTGGTACAAAACCCCGCTTTGTACGGAACATGGCGTTCCGTACGACATGGTGATTCAGAAGCAGCGTAAGCCGCTTCTGCGCGTTGTTTCTTGCAGTGGAGCCCCCCCTGCCACTTCAAAGTCGTCGTCGTCACGACCAGGCGAATGACGAGGAACACGAGGAACTTTACGCTCCTCATACCACCGTTTGACGGAGTTGTCGCTGTCGTAATCGACGGCGTCAGACTCCACTTCACCATCACTTAACGGCGAAGCAATTTTAGCGGGCTTAAGCTCGCTAGAATCGTTGGCAGGACGGTGGCGTCCTCGCCCTCTTCCTCGGAGTCAGATGACTCTCCGAAGAGCGAATTGGGCTTCTTAGCCACCAGCCTTACGGCAGGTGGAGGCGTGGAAGATGTTGCATTCGCGATATCTTCCCGCCCTCTTTTAGACACTGCTTCCGCAGCGTCTACTACGAGAGACAATGGGTCTCTCGGCTTAGTCTTTCACTTCGACGCTTCATTAGTAGCGTCGGCATTCGATGATGACACCTCTGCACGCGATGCAGAGGTGGGGGCTGCTTTAGCAGTATCGGCAGCGCCCTTAAGAGCTCCGCCGCGTTTTCCGACCATTTGTTTTCTTTTGGTCGTCGATGGTTAATAACAAAATATCGTTATGACCAACAAGTGCCACCATTCGATTGGTCAATATTACTTTATATTATCGGCCAACCAGCTTGAGTGGGGGTGATGTAATGGGGTGCCATTACATAAGAGATATTTGAGTAGAAGTATCACAGTTCAATTTCAGACTTAATATCTGAAATGCGAATATTATAAGTTGTTATAACCCACCATGAGAACAGATTCTGATATAATTATCGAATCTAAGAAGTAATCTAATGATAAAGATATCATTCAGACCAGCTTTATACTACATGTTTGTATGATTAGTTTAGATTTAATTATAGTTATTAACTCTAAACCACTCATAATATATTCACTCTTAAACTTACCTTCTTCCTGACACGTAGCCTTAAGTCTATATATATTTAATATATATATTCTTAAGTGATTAATTAACAAATTAATTAGTCTATTCTAAGTTTATCTAAGGTAAACTAAGGAGGACCAAATTTACATTTGGTCCTACTCAATTGCACGCTTCCTCACTGCAATTTTTGTGAAAGCCGTGTAACAGTTACCCAGTTACAATATGCGTCTGTTACATCAACCCCAAATTCCGATTTATATTCTAAATTTTTCGTATAAAGCGAATGGCGAGAGGCTGGATCACCGTAGTTCGATAGTTGAACAAAAAAATAACGGCAAAAAGCACGTTGATGAGGCAAAAAATGCACGCGATGGTCTTTGACATCGACCTTTTCAAACCCTTCGGACCGTAGACAGCTCTATGTTCCTCGAGTTGCCTGTCTTTCGCCATAGCCACTTCAATTGCCTCATAAATGCGGTTTTTGTTTGAGCAGAGCTTCATGCTGTTGTTGTCCAGTTTCTCCCACAAGAAGCCACTTTAGACACGCTCTCCGGGGACAAACCCACTCCATCACTTGTACGCCCACTGACAAGTAAAGAAATAAGAACGGTGAGTACCTTTGATTCTCATGTTTTCTTACTTTCATTGATGTTTTATTCATATCCATGAATTGTAGGCAAACGAATTTATGAACCGCCACTATTTCGAAAATTGCAAACAACACGGATAAAGAAATCCTGACAAAACGGCAAATCGACTATTTTACCGAGAATCTCGATATCAAGAGGCAAAAAACGCTAGGGAGGAGGAGGAGCAACACGCCCATCAAATCAGAACGACAAGTTTAATACAAAGGAAAAACGAGCCGAGTTTCTTGTGGCGACACACAAAAACATCATGGAGATGCGCGCAACGATCAGGGAGAGGCTGCTTTCTGTCGATTCCGGAGCCATGGCCGATATTGCAGAGATACAAGAATGAATTGAGAAGCTAGAGAAGGAACGAGAGAATTGTCTACGTGATTAAGCTCATTGCCATATCCATCAAGCCAACTCAGTAATTTCCAGACATCAGTCAATAGCTCTTTCCATCAACGGCTCTGGACGAGGAGGCGCCGTGTATCGAAGCTCAAAGTCGAGGACTTCATCTTCGTCTTTCGTATCGAATAATCCAGTGTTGGTTCCCGGTGTACAACACAACCTAAACGATCTTGGCCAGATAAAGCATTAGCAATTTCATCCTCCTCTCGTTTTTTCGAATTGACTGATGTTTGTATTCCTGGGGCGTATGACTACATCACATTTTCCAACACTTGCGACCGGTAATGAAGCGCCAGCAAGTTGAGCACTTAACTCCGCAAAAGTGAACCAGCCGTCACGAACGTACACTTGCTGTCGCGTTGTCTAAGTTAAGGCAACGCATACTTTCCCGCACTTTTTAGATTCATAGCGCAACAAAATCCCCCTAGATCCATCACAACATTTTCGAAGACTTTCTTGAACCTCATTGTTACATTCTTCCAACAGCAGCGGCAGGAAAGCTCGGACATAGTCCGCATTTTTTTTAAACGTTAAAGCAGGAACTTGCAATTCTTTTCCCATCGTTCGTTCTGAAACTCACTAGACAAGAGAACGGCATGCAGATTTGAAGCAATTGCCGTTAAAAAGTAGCAAACAAACGGCAACTGGATTTCTTGTCGTCTTGAAATGATGTAAAAGGCAAAGCGTAAGCCAGCATCCTTGTTTTCTTCATTCTCCTTCTTTCATCTGGTTTTTGCCTCGCTGGTCTGCTTCTTTAACTTTATTTTAGATTCAAGAAGTTTTTGAAGCCTGGATGCGAGTATAAGACCCCCTCAATGATCTGCGAGAGTATAAACGAAGACTTTTGACTTCGATGCTTACTTCATAGGCGAAGCTACCTGCGTGGAAGCCGTGTGATATTCTTCTTCCGAGTAAAAGCTATGCTGTTTTCGAGCTACTGCCTCGTAAGATAACTCGTCAGCAACGGTGAGATCCACGAGTGCGTAGCCTTGGCCTTTGGCTGATAATTTTCCACCGAATTGCTGAGCTGTAGAATTGTTCGAACTCGCAAAAGACGTCTCTCGCTGGCAATTGCTCCCTGGACTTCGCGACCATGTCCAGGTTTTTCATCCCAGTCGAACGATTCATAAGGACACGTGAGTTTTGATCTAATTGTCGAAACTTTTTGGTCATCCACTAAAGTCGGTAGACTGATTTGATTCAATCGATGCTCCCTCACCTTTGATGTTGTCGATCATACCAAGGGTGGCCCCATCCAAGCAAATGTTTCCTTTCAGGACACTGTCATTAAAAAATCTGCAGCTCGCTTTTTCTCAGACACAATTTTTCTTGCTACACAATCAACCAATGGCGTTTCCAGAGTTACCACACGCTTGGTAGAGACACAGGGATCTTTAAAAACGGACGTCCAAAATTTCCATAATGATATTCCAAAGTCAAGGCCGCGATTAGTTTTTGTGATCTCCACCGTAAGCTTTGTATGCGGGTCGAACATACTGGTCATTAGAGCAATAAAAAATCATTGATAAGATTCGAAAGCTTCAACAAGTGTGTTAATGCAGTACTAGTGTCTATGGTTTGGTTCGCTGATGTCGTTGCATTCATAGCTGTAGTAATTGTTTTCTAAATACCGCTCAGCATTTCGTATACCTTCGACCACAGGAAAATAAGATTATTCACAACAGGTAAACATACTGCCACAGAAAACCCATAAAGACGCATGACGTGATGCAACCACGAAACAATGATTGGGTATTTCGGTGAACAGATATGAGAAAAGCCTCCAGGGGTGAAGGGATCTGTGCCGGTCTTATCTTATCGGCAACACAGTGACCAATCAATTTATCAAACACGCATCGAAATGCTTAGATTCTCATCAGACGTGATAAACATTTTATAACATAAAACTCGTATACCTTTTCACCATTTGATCGACACCATTTGTCGAGCTTAAACTACACGCATTTATATGTTGACATACCTAAATGGATTGACCAAACCCTTCAATACTACTTCATCATACATGCGCTGAAAATACTGTCTAGTGTGAGCCTCGTAGTTTTGTAAAGTTTTTTATAACCTGTTGAAGCTGGTCGCTGGGGCTACGCTGAGCAACTATGCTGCTCAGCAGCTCAGAGATTTCTCTAAACGACTCGAGTAGAGCTCCATGAACTTGAAGCGGTATCGTTCCAACATTCCCCCGTAAGCATAGCTTTCTCATCGAATGCGTTAATTATTGGTTTCTATTTTGTAACAGCTTCAGTCTGAGACGGATTTTCTGAGGCAAGGCGTTGCCAGCGGAAAAATACAAATTTCGCAAATAGTGCACTGTTGGCATCGTGCTGTTGATCGTGTAAACCTCTCGTCGGAATAGGGGTCTGCTCACCAGTATACCATGCCAAAAGGTAGAGAAAATTAGTGCAAAGGAAGACAGACATGACACCGATACCTGCAGCCGGAGGAACGAAGAAGAACTGTTCGTATACGAGTTTAAAGCGTCATTCAGGTAGCTATGACATGGTGACTGGACGCACCAGTTGCGATGTGAAGCACGTATATAAAGCAGAGTTTTGAGCGTCAAATAGCTGCAACTGAGTGAAGGTGAGCAGAACCAGCGCCATATGCAGCGTCAGCTTGTAAGGGAAGCGTCCATGGATCCACTTCACCCAAGGCGACAGCACCGGTTTCTCCACAGTTGACGTTGTCTTGTGTCCTTAAAGCTAGTCATTTCAGCCATCATCTTTCTAGTGTAGTGAATTGGTTCAACAGGAACAAATGGTCCACATACGGCTGTTGATTGGTGGCTGTGGAACCACCCATCAAGATGGAACCGTTGATGGGTGGGACGGGCTGGTTCTACTCAGGATGGTACATAAGTGACAACGGGTTATCGTAAAACGTGAAGAAAACCAAGATGATGCCGTTGTCACGCCCTGTCCCAGAGACTAATATACCAGTGATTATCATGATCGGATGTGAATATCCAGATACTGGACCGAGCTCGTATGAGCGTGCGAGACCGGATCGGTCAAGATATATGTGATGAGATGTAACAGACTAGCTGTTACTGGCTTACACTGTAAAATTGCAGTGACGAAGCGTGCAATTAATTAGGACCAAATGTAATTGGTCCTCCTTAGTTTATTTAAGACAAATTTTAGGTAGACTATTTAATTAATCAAATAGTCTATTAAATATATATATTGATATATATACCTAAAGCCACGTGTCTACAAGAAGGTAAGTTTAAGAGTGAATATATTTATGAATGGTTAAGAGCTAACTAGTATAATTAGACCTAGACTAAGTCATAGTAACATGTAGTGTAAAACTGATCTAATGATATCTTTATCATTAGATTACTTGTTAGATTCAATAATTGTATCAGAATCTGTTCTCAAGGTGGATTATTATAATCCAATATTCACATTTCAGACATTAAGTCTGAAATTGAACAGTGATATTTCAACTTAAACACCACTTATGTAATGGCACCCCATTACAGCACCCCCCACTCAAGGTGTTGGTCAATAATATAACGTAATTTTGGCCAATCAAATGGTGGCACTTGTTGGTCATAACGATATTATGTTATAACCCATTAAGGACCATAAAAACGCATGGTCGGGAAACGCGGCGGCGCTCTTAAGGGCGCTACCAATACTGCCAACGCAGCCTCCACCTCTGCATCACATGCAGAGGTGCCAACATCGCATGCCGACGCTACTAATGTAGCGTCGAAGAGTAAGCCGAGAGACCCATTGTCTCTCGTAGTAGACGCTGCAGAAGCATTGTCTAAAAGAGGGCGGGAAGATGTCGCTAATGCAACATCTTTGCGCCTTCACCTGCCGCAAGGCGGGTGGCTAAGAAGCCCAATTCTCTCTTGGGAAAGTCATCTGACTCCAAAGAAGAGGGCGAGGACGCCACCGTCCTTGGCAATGAATCTAGCGAGCGTAAGCCGGCTAGAATTGCTTCGCCGTTAAGTGATGGCGAAGTGGAGTCTGACGCCGTCGATTGCGACAGCGACAACTCCATCATACGGTGGCATGAGGAGCGTAGAGCTCCTCCTGGAGCTCGTCATTCGCTGGTCGTGACGACGACGACTTTGAGATGGCAGGTGGTACTCCACCTGCCAAGAAACAACGCGCAGAAGCGGTTTACGCTGCTTCTGATTCACCATGTCGTACGGAACCTCATGTTCCGTACAAGGTGGGGTTTTGGACCCCAGCATGAACGCTTGTGCCCGAAAGTGGAGAGCACACCTAGCGCGATTGTCAATACCCCGTGTTTGACATCAACGCGCTTGATGATTGCGAAGACCTTCGCAATCATAACTTTGATCGAAGTACCGAGGATAGACGTCGGTACTTTATCGACCTTTCTATCAGGCTCGTTATTATACGAACCGGAAAGGGTCGCGAAAGAACAGGGACGATAAAGACGCCTTGACCCAAAGTTGGAATGCCTTTGTTGAAAACTACAACAAATGCCCCGACGATTACGTGAGTAAAGTTCACGTAAACCGCGAGCGTTTCTTAAAGCACTCACGCTCAGGTAAAATGGAGTTTATCCATTTTACCTGCATTAAAGAAGGAATTTCTTGCGGAGTTCCTTCTCACTTAGCTTGCCCTTATTGTTCCAAGGGAGCTCCTCGTCTTACTGAAAAGGAGCTACGGGGGTACCGAGGTTACTCGGTACCCGCTAGTGTTCAGGGCCTAATTGATGCCCTTAATGTATCAGCACCTAGTGCTGATACTTTTGCAACCAACAACACCTGTGTTGATGTACCACCTTCATCAACACCTAGTGTTGATGCTTCTTACGCGTTTGAGGAGAAGTATTCTACTCAAACTCCTGCAGGAGATCAGGGGTCATCCGCCCTTAGCACCTTAATCGGTTCCCAAGAGTCAAACTTTTGGGAATACCCCAACCAGCGTACCAAGTACTCGATTTGCTGCCCCTTCTTATAGGGAACCGAGCGCTTCGCTATCAAGCGCTCGAGAATATAACGTATATTCCCCTGATTATCAACCAGGGGCGGCGGGGGTTAGAAATTCCCTCGGCGTTGTTGTTGCGGAGCATGGTTACCAGCTCCGCAAGCTCGAGAGGCACTGTAACGGCCTTGAGCGCCGATATGTGCACTCGATGAAGACGTATCGTTCTCATCGCGACGAGATTCGCGACATTTTGAGCGCTCATCTCGCCATGCAGCAGAAGAATGATCTTCTGCTGGTCGAGATTGATCGACTAAAGTCGGAGATGGAAACTCTCCAGACTTCTCACAATCGGTTGGAGACCGATTACAAGTCTCTCTTGGGAGACTTGAAGAAGCACGGCATTCGCCGTGGCGATGCGTCTCGTCCGAAGACGTAGACGATTTGTACGGCTTGAGCCTCCCAACGTAAAACGTTGGGTGAAGGCGCATGGCCGCGGGAATGTCTAAAGTATAGGCATTCCCCTTTACGCTTTGGACCTTGAAAGGGCCAATGAACTTAGGGAGCAACTTCCGTGTAGGGAAGTTGCTAATTGCATGTGTAGGCAAATTAGTTGTAGATAACAACACTAATTCACCTTTCTGAAAGGAATTTAAATTCTTACTTCCATTTGTATCTGCATTCTCCTTCTGCTTATCAAAAGCAAAAGCAAGTGCATCTTTTACATAGCGTATTACAGCTTGGCGCTGTAATACGAATTCATCTACTGCTTTATTAGCAGTAGATGGGTTGTTTTCATTGTCTGCAGCCATTGCTGCAGACACATATTCCGCATAAGCAGCTTCAGTATCTGAAGCTGCTTGAGTTTCTACTGTGTTAACAGTAGAAGACTCGTCAGTCTCTTCGCAAGTTGCGGTTGCAACTTGCGCATCGACTCGCTCAAAATTTGAGCGGGTCCCTCCCCCACTTAGATTTGGCGTACCGCCAAGTAAAGCTGGGGTTCGTGGATGCCTTAAGACATTCACGTAGAACGGTGTATGCTTAGTAGAAGCATGCACCGAGTTATTTATTGCAAACTCAGTGAGTGGCAAATAGTCACTCCACTGCTCGAAGGCATGCGCGTATGAACGCAGCATGTCTCCGAGAACGCGGTTAACGCGTTCAGTTTGCCCATCCGTTTCCGGATGATCCGCAGTCGACATCTTCAACTGCGTGCCCAACAAAGGGAACGTCTCTTGCCAGAAACGTCCTGTGAATCTCGGATCTCGATCCGAGATTATGTTTCCGGCATTCCGTGTAAACGGAATACCGTGTCAACGAATATCCGTGCTGTTTGCGCAGCGATGACATTCGCTGACACTGCAGCAAGATGAACCATCTTGTTGAAGCGGTCTACAAAGACCACAATGCCTGTTTTCCGACTGTGATCAGCCGGAAGACCAAAGATAAAGTCCATGAAAATGGACTTCCAACACCCTGTCGGAACCAGCAGAGATTGGAGGGGAGCCTGCGCAGAGTGCGCAGGCTTGACGCGCTGGCATATCACGCAAGCGCGTACGTACTTGCGTACCCATTTATACTAGTTACGCCAGTAGAAATCGCGTGCGAGAGAAGCATACGTCTTCTCTCGACCTTGATGCCCCGAAATCGGTGCATCATGGTACTCAAACAAAATTTGATGTTTGAGATCATCGTCGTTTGGAACAACGATGCGACTAACAGCATCTTGGTCTGTGCTATAAAGCAACAGATCATCGTGCAATCGATAACGATGCACGCAAGCGCGAAGAAACTCTTAAGTTCCTTGCACTTCCGATCAGATTGATCACTTAGGTTATCAATCCGCAGACGAGTTTCCTCGTCTGTTTCGTAACATACCTGTCATACGAGTGACGACGACAGAGCAGTGTAACGTATTGCATTTGCAATGGTTGCCTCCGTTACAGACGGTTTCGTCTCGTAATCGGGGCGTCGTGATAGCGCATCCGCTATCACGTTCCCGGTTTGTATTCAACCGTGAAGTTGTATTCAGCAAAGAATGACAGCCAACGTGCCATTCTTTGAGAGATGTGTGTGGTGAATTCACGGCCGTGCGTACTGACACATGGTCCGTGTAAACCACAAACGGTCTATCTCCTAAGAGATAGATCCGAAACTTTGCCAGTGCATATTTCATGGCAAGGAGTTCCTTGTCATGCACTGGATAGTTGCGCTCGGCTGGGCGCAACTGACGCGATTGATAGGAAAATCACGCGATCACGATCATCGTGATCGCGTTGCATCAAGGCGCAGCCGATGGCGAAATTGCTCGCGTCGTAAACGACGTGAAACGGTCGCTCGTTATCGGTTATCGCCAAGACGGGAGCTTCAGTCAAGCTACGCTTGACTGCATCAAACGCATCTTGGCACTGGGTATTCCAGTGCCATTCGATAGCTTTCTTTAATAATTGAGAAAGAGGTCGGATCAGGCCGGCATAGTTGCACGAATATTTGTGCAAATATGTCGCCAGTCCGAGGAACTTTCGAAGTTCCTTAACGTTAGTTGGCGGAGGCCATTCAACAATCACCCTGATCTTTTCTGGATCGGGGCGCACTCCATTCTTGCCTACAAAGCAGCCAAGAACGGGTATCTCAGGTGCACCAAAGGTGCACTTCTTTAAATTTGCATAGAGCTTGTGCTTGCGCAGAAGCTCTAACACCTGACGTAGATGTTCTTTATGAATGTCTACATCAGTTTTGCCATGTCCAGCCTTGCTATGGATGAACACATCATCAAAGTAGCTCGGCGCGAATTCTCGCACCGGGCGCAATAGATGTGTAACGCATCTGTTGAAGGTGGAAGGGGCATTTCGAAGCCCCTGTGGCATCACAAGCCACTCCCAAAGCATACCGCTTGGGGTGCTTACAGCCGTGAGAGGAATATCCTTCTCACGCATAAGGATTTGGTAAAAACCATCCCTCAAGTCGAGAGCACTGAAAACGGTGCTCCCGCTCATGCCATCGATGATGACATCCTTTCTCGGTATCGGCGTCTGCGCCGGTACTGTGGCTGCGTTCAGCTTATTGAAAGCATGAACGATTCTCCACCCACCAGTGGACTTCTTAACGCAGAAGGTGGGACTGGAGTGCGGTGAGGTAGACTCCCGCACATGTCCCGCCTTACGACGAGTTTCAAAGAACACGTCGATGGCTTTAACTTGGTCGCGCGGCAATGGCCATTGCCGCGTGACACAGTACTTCGTGCCGGGGACGAGATCAATTTCGTGTCTCGTTCCCTTATCCTTGGGGAGCTCGCAAGGTACTTCTTCTGGGAATACGTCAGCGCATTCCCAAAGTACTTCGTAGTACGGAGAAGTCGCCTTAAGCGACTCCCAGCTCTGCGCTTCAAAGCGCTGAACTTTGGTTTGATCACTGGGAACGAGTTCGTTCCCGATGGCTTCTAATTGTAAAGTGGATATTCGCTCGCGAATATCCACAATCTCATCAGATGCGACAATGACGCAGATCTGTTCGATCTGATCATTTCGCAAGTTCTTTACGAACTTCTTCCAGCTCAAGGCTGGAAGGGCCATCACCCCTGAACTTAAGTTCGGAGGGTTGTCAAGTGTGAGAGACTGGGTAGCTAATCCGGTCTCTGTCTGCGTCAGGACGTTGATCGTCTCGACGGACACAGATCAGACGCAATCGTCCGATCTGTGGCACGGTGATCATCACTCGTGCACAAGGCCTTCTCTTCATGGTGACCACTGTCTACCATGGTGCTCATGCACTCACGACTGAGAGCAGTCGTGAGTTCTGTATTTTCGACACGGAAGTCATTTGCTTCCGTGACGGTTTCATTCTTTTCACGGTGGGTGTTTCCCACCGTGTGCATATTCTCTCTACCACGACCGTCATCGGTCGTAGTAGTAACTTCAACACGGGAGTGCTTTGCACCCGTGTTGCACACATTACTGACACGCAACGACTCGTTCGTTGCGTGTGTAAGTCCCTCTGGACTTTGGTCAGCGGGTGTACAATCCGCTGACCTAGTCGGATCAGACCTGGTGGTGCCATCGCTACCCACCAGACTGTCTGACTCTGCGGTTGCATCATTAGATACAGCCGGATTACTAACAGGGTGATCAGATCCTGTGAGACCGCCGCAGTCGATCGACAGGTTAACCCAGTCGATCGTTGGTTGATGCTTGGACATCCAAGGGATGCCCAAGATAACATCGAACTTGTCGTCAAGATCGAGGACGATGTATTCGTCCTCGAACGACAGTTCGTCTAACTCGAAGCGTGTGCGAATCACACGCTTTGGTATAGTCACGGTTGCACCTGTTGCTAACCGGACTGACAACATGCTTCGTGGAGATTCAATCTCCACGAAGTTCAACGACGTTAGAACCTCAGTTTTAACGAAATTGTTTGACGCTCCTGTGTCAAACAGAGCACGCATGGGGACATCGTTTCCATGCGGCTTAAGTTCCAGGGTGATGAGAGGTTTCTCTTCACCCTGCACATGGTGACAGGACATATACCCGTCTGGGGCTATTATCCTCACATGCCCGATGTCGGCATGTGAGATAACCCGTCCAGTAGGCGCCCCGCCCCTACTGGTTGTTGACGTTTTTTGCATCAACAGAGGGTTGCCCCTGTTGATGACGCTTACCAGCGGACTGTCCGGTCCGCTGACTGCGTGGCGCCGGCCGCAGCGCCATGCATTCAAGGGCGTAATGGCCCATCTTCGCGCATCTATTGCAGCGAAGGAATTTCCTGTTTTTCGGTTGCCTCGGGGTCGAAGCAACTGCAACCGATAGGTCCATTGGTTCTGGACCTCCTCCGCCCGCGCTCTGGCGCGGGTGTTGGTGTCTCGGGACGAAGTGTGAGCTTCGTCTCGATTGGAAGTTTTGGTTAGTATTAACATGCTGCATTGGCGGCATGTTAAAGTCGAAAGGCGCTTGAGCTTTTCGACTAACCCCAGCATGCGCTGCTGATGAACGCATGCTGAATTCCTCTCGGATGCTTTGGTCAATAGCATCCCTCAGAGTCTTTGGAGGAACCCAATAAAGACTCTGTTTGATGGGACCGTCATTCAGTCCCTTCATAAAGCCAGTGACCTGCATGGCAGGGGGCACCGGCTCGTATACAATATTTGATAACAAATATTGTATTTTCCGAGCGTACGCATGTACGCTCAGCTTGACCTGCTTGAGCTCCAAGAACTCTTCGCGGCAACTAAGCTCCATTTCTGGAGCTTCGAAGTTGAGCATCAGCTCAGCTTTTAAATCCTGATACACCAGGAACGCAGATCCATCAGTGGATCTGCGGCTCATCGCCCATGCCCTGGCGTGATCGCCCAGGCATTTGGTGGCGAAATAAGCTTGAGAACGTGGGTCCACAATCTTATGCGCAGAGAGGGCATCTTCCATCTCTGCAAACCATCTACGAAGGGGTCCACCCCCTTCGCCAGTAAAGGGCGGAATCCGTGCATTTACCACATCAACGCTCGCACTAGCTGTGGGCGTTGGAGGGGGCGACCGTTACATTGCGGATCGCACCTGAGGATCGATATACATCCTCCTGAAACGGGTAACCGTATCCAAAGCTTCCT
>MIQA02024258.1:0-12162 GCA_001887855.2 Sclerospora graminicola
GGTTGCACAAAGCTACGAGGAATGTGTGTTCAGGCGTTTCGGGGCGAGCGAGGTCATCCGGCACGATAGGGAGCCCGGATTTATGGCAGACGTATTCCGAGCTTTCAACAAGATCTTAGGACAGAAACAGAGCGCCACTATGGCTTACCGCCCGCAGGCGAACGGAAAGGCCGAAAGGATGGTCCAGACTCTGACCAAAGCCCTCAAGATGTATGTGGTGGAGGCGGATCAATGCGACTGGGATGAATATGCCGAGAGACTGGTTTTCGCTCTCAATTCGTCGTACGATCGGGTAAGGGGCGACACCCCTTTTTATTTGGCTTACGGATGGGATCCCCGATCCACTTTGGAAGCCTCCATACCAATAGGGTGCACCAGAAGTGCACCGGAGGCCGGGACAGAGACGCTCGCCGCTGGAGGATGGGAGTGCAACGCCACTACTCACTGGCGAGGGAACAGGTAAACGAACGCCTCCGACAAGCAATCAAGGACCGCGCCGATCAAAACAACGACCGCGCCAGGGAACACGGCATCGAGCCCGGCTCCCGGGTGTGGCTGTATCTCGATCGAGTCAAGGAGGGCTATGCACGGAAGTTGGCGCATATGTGGCATGGCCCCTTCCGAGTTGCAGAACTGGTCGGGGATCATGCAGTTAAGCTTGTCACGGCCGGCACGGAATATAGCGTTTTCCCAATAGTACATGTTTCCAAGTTGAAGTTGGTTAAGCATTTCCCGGACCGCCCGAATACACGCCTTACGGGGGAAAGCGACCGGCTGGATTTCGATGAAGCTTTACTGCCGGAGGACAGTTGGGACAGCCGTTAGACCCGGATGAGTACGAAGTAGAAGAAATTTTGGACGTTCGGAACGGACGGAAAACCCGGTATGGGCGGATCCACAGAGAGTTTCTCGTGCAGTGGAAAATTGCGAGGATTGGTCGTGGGTGGACGAACTGGATTAAATTGTGGAGCTTTAATGAGAGAATTCGATCGCCGGCGGGCGAGTCGAAACCGCTTCGGGGTCATGCAAACCCACGAAGAAGGTGGGGCAGAGAATTAGTCCGCCCGGCTCCAGGGCAACAGGCACGGCCGGACCAGCTGACACCATTCAGCCGAGCAATCGGCGAATGGGAGCTAGTCGGGTCCGACCGGCTTTTTCGAAGTTATCTTCGAATCAGTATGGTGCCGGATGGATTGGTTTTCCGGAGTTATCTTCGAATCAGTATGGTGCCGGATGGATTGGTTTTCCGGAGTTGTCTTCGAATCAGTATGGTGCCGGATGGAGAAGTCGGACGAGGAAGATGAGCAAGTGGTTACTTACGTAAAAAATGGAAAGAAAAGTGTATTATCGAGGTTAATAGCCAGTAATGAATGGAGAAGATAAGAGTATGCAAGGCTAGCCTCGTGGGTCATCCCTGGCGAAGCTCAGCAGAACTTGTTCCGGAGTCGGGGCACGCGGAGGCCAGGGTGACGATCGGGGTCCTGCCGGAACTGGTTGCGCCACGGATCTTGTTGATCGAGCGCATCGAGCGAAGCTTGGAGGGTGGTAACCTGACACCGACCCAACCCTGGATACCAAGTCCCGCCTTCCGCCGAGTTCCCGCTTTTCTCCACCCGGCGGTTGGCCAGATGTAGCATGATAGGGTGGAGAAAAATATCCAAGTCGCAGTGGCCGTGCTGGATTCCGACAACCACGAAGTTGCAGAGCTTAGTCCAGCCCTCAGTCGCGCGGTTTCGACGGTTCTTGCGGTCGGCCCGGTATTTAGCTAGCCCGGGGGACTCGCGCCGGCGGCAATGGAAATGGAAAGGTGATGGGTTGACTCCCAGATGGATTGTCCATGCCGAGAGAGGTACTCCTTGCAGACTTCCCGAAAATCCGCGAACCAGCCGACATGGGGCAGACCGATGTCCGGCATCTTTGTCGCCAGTATGGCCCAAGGTTTCCGGGACAAGATTGCGTTCAGCGGCTCAATCGCCACTAGCTTGGCATCCCAGTCCTCGGCCTTGGGTATAGCGAGGGCCGGCGGGAATATCCACAACGGCGGGCGAGTCAACGCCCGGGTGACAAGGGCACCAGTGAGGTCTTGGATACGCAAGCCTTCCAACTGCGCCCTTGACCAGGGAATAGCCGCAGCCAGTTCGAGGGCCGTCATAACCTTCCGACGGGGAATCCACAACGGAGGGGACTCCTCTGAGGATTCTTTGGACTCGTTCTCGTCGAATGCGAAGGGGTCCGGGGAAGGCAACTCCTCGAGGTCCTCAGTGGTGACCTCATCAGAGTCCATCTCCGGTAGGTCGGGCGCTTCTTCTCCATCAGGAGAGGCGGTGGACGGGCCTCGGGGATCATGAGGGGAGACGCTAAGGAGAGCCGGGGCAGTCGGAGCCTTCGACGAAGATCTGGCAGCGCGAGGACGACGGGAGGACTTCCCCGAAGCCGGTGGGGCCGAGGTCGAAGTGGGGCTAGGACCCGGCCCGCTGTCTCCATGACCTAGAGCCACGCTCACCGGCGCAGCGGACCGTTTAGGCCGTTTGGCTGCCACGGGGCCGTGGAGCGACGCAACCCGACTGGACCGACGTTTGCCTTTGTGCCCAGACGGATCTTCAGTGGACAAGAGAGAAGCCGCCTGATCGCCGACTAGCGCTGGCGGCGGGTTAGGGTCTTGAGAAGTATTCCAAATCCGTAGGCGAGAAGCCTTTCCCGTACCACCGGTCGCCGATCCGGGGGCGGACGCTCCCGCGCTAGATGTCCGGACGGCCGTGGCGGCCGTACTACCGGTCGCCGATCCGGGGGTGGACGCTCCCGCGCTGGATGTCCGGACGGCCGTGGCGGAACCAGCGGCTGACGGGAGAAGGGGCGTGGCGGAAGCGGCTTGACCAGGGTCTCGCGGACAAGCTAAGTCAAGGAGATGCCTAATAGCCTCCCGGATGGGGGCAGGGCCCTTCATTAGACCTCTCACCCGGGACGCCGAAGCGGCTAGCCGAGCCCGATCTTCCTTGAGAGAGGACAGGCAGTCCGCGCGCTCCTCCGCAAGCTGGGTAAACGCCTCCCGGGCTTCACTCACACCCGATTGGGTTTCAGCGTACGCGGCCTCAAGCTCCCGGATTTGGCGTTGGAGGTCGGGCGATGCATCGGCCGACTGGTACAGCGCCTTCTGATACTTCGTCAACTTTTTGGCAAGCCGGATCCGGCGAAACTCCAGATTGCCCAGTTTAAGCTGCGAACTCTCCAACCGTTTAGAGAGTTTGATATAGCTATCGTAGCGCGTCGTCAACTCACGCGCGGTCTGAAAAGACTCGACCATCAAGACGTGGAGGTTCATGACGTTTTGGTCTGAGGACATACACGGAGTGAGTGAGTGGAGAGACGAACCTGAATAGGCGATGGGTACTTACTCTGGATCTTCAAGGCAGCTAAGGCCTTCTGGTTCAGGACACGTTGTGAGTCTGACTGTTTTTGGAGGCGATTTCTCGCTTGGAGAAGGTCGGTCCTCTCGCTTTCCAGTCGGCTAATGCGGTCGCGGGATTGAAAGGTAGCCAGAACCTCCCGGACCCGGGATTCATCCGCTTGCTGACTAGCCAGCCGGGCGGTTGCAGCCAACTCGGTGTTGGCTTGCTCTAGGCTGGCTACGTGAGTGGTTAGCGCAGCGACTTGAGCTTGCAGAGCAGCCACGTCGGGCTGCCCTGGGCGATGCTCTGGGCCGGCCGGATGGGCATCCGGGCCTACGGCCGATGGCTGAGTATTGGCCGGGGAGTGGCCCGGCATAGGAACAATGGAGGCGTTGTCACGTTCAGACATAGGGGCGGTGAAAGTCAAAGTGTGGGAGATGTGATGAGCTCGTGCCTCAACCGTTGTGCGGCCTCGACAAGGCTCAGGGGCGGCTGTGGTGAAGTGCTCCAGAAGTTAACGGACTAATGATGATGGATGCCCGCACCGGATCGGCTGAAATGTCACCCTTAGCCGGATGCCCAGACCGGTCAGTAATAAGATGCAATCTGGGAACCGCCGAGGAAGTCTACAAGCGGCCGGGCGGCGCCAGGCTGGAAATCAGAACGGCGGACATGACAAGGGGCGTGAACAGTCGAACAGGCGGGCTGAGCAGACAGGAGGACCACGGATGTTTGACGGCCGAGGCGCGGATGGCGGACGGCCGAGGCGGCGGATTGTTTGTAAGCCGGCGGACATGACAAGGGGCGTGGACAGTCGAACAGGCGGGCTGAGCAGACAGGAGGGCCACGGATGTTTGACGGCCGAGGCGCGGATGGCGGATGGCCGAGGCGGCGGATTGTTTGTAAGGATTGAGTGAAGGGATCCTGAAGGAAGATGATTGTTCTAGTGGATGAAGGAGGCACCCAGATCGGATGAGAAGCCGCCAAGGAATTGCTAGCGCCAGCGGTCGAGGAGCTCGGATGGGTGGCTACCCGGCCGAGCCGGCCGGGTACAATGTACCATTAGGACTGGTACCAGATGGGTTCGGTGTACCGGCCAGGCGGGTACACAAAGTCGGAGTTAGCCGGGTTACGTTGGGTAAGGTACATGACTGGTCAGCCGTGTTATTTGGGGTAGGTTACACAAAGGGAGTATTGGACATAGGATAAATCAGTATACGTTTCGCTTTCTTAGACGCAAGTCGCTTTTATTGGTTCACCGCAGAGGGCTAACAAGGTCCCCTCTTGCTGTTATTGGTTTGCCCGGGGAAGGTTAAGTTAACCCACCGGAAGTCCCCTGACCGGGAGTCGCGGCGACTTCGTATACTCACCTCAAGTCGCCGGTGTTTTGAACACGGTATTAAGTATTGGGAAATGGTGACATTTTGGCCTTCTGTGGAAGAGTGTGGAGTTGTATCTGCCTCACATACACATTTGGATTCGCCCTATTGTTATTGTTTAGCTGGCGATTGATTATTCTCGGCAGTCGGCACTATACAAACTTCAAGTGTCTATTGGTTTTAGCTGGCGATGCGACTATATCGGAGCCGGCACTATACAAAGTTCAAGTGTATTGCCAGACGAGCTCCCGGTGACGATTTCCCCCCAGGAGCTACCCCTAGTCCTAACCCTCATCTCCCTATTGGACGGATTTACACTTTTCGCCCTAGGGTCCACCAGGAGAGCTAACCACCCAGTACTGACGGGTACACAAGGTGAGCTTTCAACATGCAACATCCGAGCAGTCACGATCAAGCGGATGGAAGTGACCGATCCAGCCGGCCGGATGCCGGATCGGATCATGACTCGGATGGACGGAGTACCCCCTCCGACAGTCAGTCGTCTGGACCCCCGTGGGTGTTCGCGTCTCAGGAAGATTTTCTGAGAGCGACTACACCACAAACCCCTTCGTAGGTGGTTCGCAGAGGTGGAAGATGCTCTCTCTGCGCAAAAGATTGTGGACCCGCGTTCACAAGCTTATTTCGCCACCACATGCCTAGGCGGTCGCGCCAGGGCATGGGCGATGAGCCGCAGATCCACTGATGGATCTGCGTTCCTGACGTATCAGGATTTAAAAGCTGAGCTGAAGCTCAGCTTCGAAGCTCCAGAAATGGAGCTTAGCTGCCGTGAAGAGTTCATGGAACTCAGGCAGGGCAAGCTGAGCCTACATGCGTACGCTCAGAAAATACAGTATTTATTGTCAAATATTGTATATGAACCGGTGCCCCCTGCCATGCAGGTCACCGCCTTCATGAAGGGACTGAATGACGGTCCCATCAAACAGAGTCTTTACCGGGTTCCCCCAAAGACTCTGAGGGATGCTATAGACCAAAGCATCCGGGAGGAATTCAGCATGCGCCAATCAGCAGCGCATGCTGGGGTTAGTCGAAAAGCGCAAGCGCCTTTCGACTTTAACATGCCGCCAATGCAGCATGTTAATACTAACCAAAACTTCCAATCGAGACGAAGTTCACACTTCGTCCCGAGACACCAACACCCGCGCCAGAGCGCGGGCGGAGGAGGTCCAGAACCTATGGACCTATCGGTTGCAGTTGCCTCGACTCCGAGGCAACCGAAGAACAAGAAGTTCCTTCGCTGCAATCGATGCGCGAAGATGGGCCATTACGCCCATGAATGTATGGCGCCGCGTCCGGCGCCACGCAGTCAGCGGACTGGACAGTCCGCTGGCAAGCGACATCAACAGGGGCAACCCTCTGTTGATGCAAAAACGTCAACAACCAGTAGGGGCGGGGCGCCCTACTGGACGGGTTATCTTACATGCCGACATCGGGCATGTGAGGATAATAGCCCCAGACGGGACTATGTCCTGTCAACGTGTGCAGGGTGAAGAAAAACCTCTCATCACCCTGGAAGTTAAGCCGCATGGAAACGATGTCCCCATGCGTGCTCTGTTTGACACAGGAGCGTCAAATAATTTCGTTAGAACTGAGGTTCTAACGTCGTTGAACTTCGTGGAGATTGAATCTCCACGAAGCATGTTGTCAGTCCGGTTAGCAACAGGTGCAACCGTGACTATACCAAAGCGTGTGATTCGCACACGCTTCAGTTAGACGAACTGTCGTTCGAGGACGAATACATCGTCCTCGATCTTGACGACAAGTTCGATGTGATTTTGAGCATCCCTTGGATGTCCAAACATCAACCAACGATCGACTGCGGCGGTCTCACAGGATATGATCACCCTGTGAGTAACCCGGCTGTATCTAACGATACAACCGCAGAATCAGACAGTCTGGTGGGTAGCGATGGCACCACCAGATCTGATCCGACTAGGTCAGCGGATGGTACACCCGCTGACCAAAGTCCAGAGGGACTTACACACGCAACGAACGAGTCGTTGCGTGTCAGTAATGTGTACAACACGGGTGCAAAGCACTCCCGTGTTGAAGTTACTACTACGACCGATGACGGTCGTGGTATAGAGAATTTTTTCACACGGTGGGAAACACCCACCGTGAAAATAATGAACCGTCACGGAAGCAAATGACTTCCGTGTCCATAATGAAGAACCCACGACTGAGAGCAGTCGTGAGTGCATGAACACCATGGTAGACAGTGGTCACCATGAAGAGAAGGCCTTGTGCACGAGTGATGATCACCGTGCAACAGATCAGACGAGTGCGTCTGATCTTGCAGCTGTGTCCGTCGAGACGATCAACGTCTTGACGCAGACAGAGACTGGATTAGCTACCCAGTCTCTCACACTTGACAACCCTCCGAACTTAAGTTCAGAGGTGATGGCCCTTCCAGCCTTGAGCTGGAAGAAGTTCGTAAAGAACTTGCGAAATGATCAGATCGAACAGATCTGCGTCATTGTCGCATCTGATGAGGTTATGGATATTCGTGAACGAATAGACACTTTGCAATTAGAAGGCATTGGGAACAAACTCGTTCCCAACGAGCAAACCAAAGTTCAGCGCTTTGAAGCGCAGAGCTGGGAGTCGCTTAAGGCGACTTCTCCGTACTACGAGGTACTTTGGGAATACGCTGACGTATTCCCAGAAGAAGTACCTTGCGAGCTCCCTAAAGATAAGGGAACTAGGCACGAAGTACTGTGTCACGCGGCAATGGCCATTGCCGCGTGACCAAGTTAAAGCAATCGACGAGTTCTTTGAAACTCGTCGCAAGGCGGGACATGTGCGGGAGTCAACCTCACCGCACTCCAGTCCCACCTTTTGCGTAAAGAAATCCACCGGTGGGTGGAGGATCGTTCATGCTTTCAATAAGCTGAACGCAGCCACGGTACCGGCGCAGACGCCGATACCGCGGAAAGATGTCATCATAGATGGCATGAGCGGGAGCACCGTGTTCAGTGCTCTCGATTTGAGGGATGGGTTTTACCAAATCCTCATGCGTGAGAAGGATATCCCTCTCACGGCTGTAAGCACTCCAAGCGGCATGCTTTGGGAGTGGCTTGTTATGCCACAGGGGCTTCGAAATGCCCCTGCCACTTTCAATAGATGCGTCACGCATCTATTGCGCCCGGTGCGAGAATTTGCACCGAGCTATTTTGACGACGTGTTCATCCACAGTAAGGCTGAACATGGTAAGACTGATGTAGATGTTCATAAAGAACATCTACGTCAGGTACTAGAGCTTATGCGCAAGCACAAGCTCTATGCAAATTTGAAGAAGTGCACCTTTGGTGCACCTGAGATACCCGTTCTTGGCTGCTTTGTAGGCAAGAACGGAGTGCGCCCCGATCCAGAAAAGATGAGGGTGATCGTTGAATGGCCTACGCCAAACAACGTCAAGGAACATCGAAACTTCCTTGGATTGGCGACATACTTGCACAAATATTCGTGCAAATATGCCGGTTTAATCCGACGTCTTTCTCAATTATTAAAGTAATATGTCGAATGGCACTGGGATACCCAGTGCCAAGATGCATTTGATGCAGTCAAGCGTAGCTTGACTGAAGCTCCCGTCTTGGCAATAGCCGATAACGAGCGACCGTTTCACGTCGTTTGCGACGCGAGCGATTTCGCCATCGGCTGCGCCTTGATGCAGCGCGATCACGATGATCGTGATCGCGTGATTTATTATCAATCGCGTCAGCTGCGCCCAGCCGAGCGCAACTATCCAGTGCATGACAAGGAACTCCTTGCCATGAAGTATGCACTGGCAAAGTTTCGGATCTATCTCTTAGGAGATAGACCCTTCGTGGTTTACACGGACCATGCGTCGTTACGCACGGCCGTGAATTCACCACACATCTCCCAAAGAATGGCACGTTGGCTGTCATTCTTTGCGGAATACAACTTCACGGTTGAGTATAAACCGGGAAAGCTGAACGTGGTAGCGGATGCGCTATCACGACGCCCCGATTACGAGACGAAACCGTCCGTAATCGAGGCAATCAGTGCAAACGGAATACGTTGCACTGCTCTGTTGTCGTCACTCGTACGACAGGTACGTCAAGCGTACGAAACAGACGAGGAAACTCGTCTGCTGATCGATTACCTTAGTAATCAATCTGATCGGAAGCGCGAGGAACATCCTGAGTTCCTTCGCTCTTGCGTGCATCGTTATCGATTGCACGATGGTCTTTACGGTCGCGTCGTCGTTCCAAACGACGATGATCCCAATCACCAGATACTGTTTGAGTATCATGATGCTCCGATTTCGGGGCATCAAGGTCGAGAGAAGACGTATGCTTCGCTCGCACGCGATTTGTACTGGCGTAACCAGTATAAATGGGTACGCAAGTACGTACGCGCTTGAGAGATTTGCCAGCACGTAAATTCTGCGCACTCTGCGCAGGCTCCCCTCCAATCTCTGCCGGTTCCGACAGAGTGTTGGAAGTCCATTTCCATGGACTTTATCTTTGGCCTTCCGGCTGATCACAGCTGGAAAACAGGAATAGTGGTCTTGGTAGACCGCTTCAGCAAGATGGTTCATCTTGCTGCAGTGTCAGCGAATGTCACCGCTGCGCAAACGGCGCGGATATTCGTTGACACGGTATTCCGTTTACACGGAATGCCGGAAAACATAATCTCGGATCGTGATCCGAGATTCACAGGACGTTTCTGGCAAGAAACGTTCTCGTTATTGGGCACGCAGTTGAAGATGTCAACTGCGGACCATCCGGAAACGGATGGGCAAACTGAACGCGTTAACCGCGTTCTCGGAGACATGCTGCGTTCATACGCGCATGCCTTCGAGCAGTGGAGTGACTATTTGCCACTCACTGAGTTTGCAATAAATAACTCGGTGCATGCTTCTACTAAGCATACACCGTTTTACGTGAATGCCTTAAGGCATCCACGAACCCCGGCTTTACTTGGCGGTACGCCAAATCTAAGTGGGGGAGGGACCCGCTCAAATTTCGAGCAAGTCGATGCACAAGTTGCAGTTGCAACTTGCGAAGAAACTGATGAGTCTTCTACTGTTGCTACAGAAGAAACTCAAGCAGCTTCAGAAACTGAAGCTGCTTATGCGGAATATGTGTCTGCAGCAATGGCTGCAGACAACGAAAACAACCCATCCAATGCCAATAAAGCAGGAGAAGAATTCGTATTACAGCGCCAAGCTGTAATACGCTATGTAAAAGATGCACTTGCTTCCGCTTTTGACAAGCAGAAGCAAAACGCAGATAAAAACGGAAGGAAAAACACAAATTCCTTTCAAAAAGGTGAATTAGTTATGTTATCTACAACTAATTTGCCTACACATGCAATCAGCAACTTCCCTACACGGAAGTTGCTGCCTAAGTTCATTGGACCCTTCAAGGTCCAAAGTGTTAAGGGGAATGCCTATACTTTAGACATTCCCGCGGCCATGCGCCTTCACCCAACGTTTTACGTTGGGACGCTCAAGCCGTACCGATCGTCTACGTCTTCAGATGAGACGCATCGCCACGGCGAATGCCGTGCTTCTTCAAGTCTCCCAAGAGAGACTTGTAATCGGTTTCCAACCGATTGTGAGAAGCTCGGAGAGTTTCCATCTCCGACTTTAGTCGATCGAGATCGACCAGCAGAAGATTATTCTTCTGCTGCAGAGCCAGATGAGCGCTCAATATGTCGCGAATCTCATCGCGATGAGAACGATACGTCCTCATCGTGTGCGCCATATCGGCGCTCAGCCCGTTGCAATGCCTCTCGAGCTTGCGGAGCTGTGAACCATGCTCCGCAACAACAACGCCGAGGGAATTTCCAACCCCCGCCGCCCCTGATTGATAATCAGGGGAATAAGCGTTATATTCTCGAGCGCTTGCTATCGAAGCGCTCGGTTCCCTATAAGAAGGGGCAGCGTACCGAGTATCTGGTATGCTGGTTGGGATATTCCCAAGAGTTTGACTAACCGATTGAGGTGCTAAGGGCGGATGCCCCTGACCTCCTGCGAGAGTTTGAGAAGGAAACTTCTCCTCAAACTCAAAACAAGCGTCAACACTAGGTGTTGATGGCTGCAAAGCATCGGTACTAGGTGCCGATGCATTAAGAGCATCAATGAGGCTCTTAACACTAGCGGGTACTGAGAAACCTCGGTACCCTCTTAGCTCCTTTTCAGTAAGACGAGGAGCTCCCTTGGGACAACAAGGGCACTTCATGGTAGAAGGAACTCCGCAAGAGAGTCCTTCTCTAATGCAAGTAAAATGGATAAACTCCATTTTACCTGAGCGTGAGTGCTTTAAGAAGCGCTCGCGGTTTACGTAAATTTTGCTCACGTAATCGTCGGGACCTTTGTTGTAATTTTCAACAAAGGCATTCCAACTTTGAGTAAGGGCGTCCTTGTCGTCCTTATTCTTGCGCGACCCTTTCCAGTTCGTATAATTACGAGCCTGATAGAAAAGGTCGATGAAGTACCGACGTCTATCGTCGGTATTGCGATCAAAATGATGATTGCGAAGGTCTTCGCAATCATCAAGCGCGTTGATGTCAAATAATTTCGGGGCATCAAGGTCGAGAGAAGACGTATGCTTCTCTCGCACAAGATTTCTACTGGCGTAACCAGTATAAATGGGTACGCAAGTACGTCCGCGCTTGCGAGATATGCCAGCGCGTCAAGCCTGCACAATCCACGCAGGCTCCCCTCCAATCTCTGCCGGTTCCGGCAGAGTGTTGGAAGTCCATTTACATGGATTTTATCTTTGGTCCTCCGGCTGATCACAGTCGGAAAAAAGGCATAGTGGTCTTTGTGGACCGCTTCAGCAAGATGGTTCATCTTGCTGCAGTGTCATCGAATGTCACCGCTGCGCAAATGGCGCGGATATTCGTTGACATGGTATTCCGTTTACACGGAATGCCGGAAAACATAATCTCGGATCGTGATCCGAGATTCACAGGACGTTTCCGGCAAGAAACGTTCTCATTATTGGGTACGCAATTGAAAATGTCAACTGCGGACCATCCGGAAACGGATGGGCAAACTGAACGCGTTAACCGCGTTCTCAGCGACATGCTGCATTCATACGCGCATGCCTTCGAGCAGTGGAGTGACTATTTGCCACTCACTGAGTTTCTATATATAACTCGGTGTATGCTTCTACTAAGCATACACCGTTCTACGTGAATGTGTTAAGGCATTCACGAACCCCAGCCTTACTTCGCGGTATGCCAAATCTAAGTGTGGGAGGGACCCGCTCAAATTTTGAGCGAGTCGATGCGCAAGTTCCAACCCCAACTTGCGAAGAAACTGATGAGTCTCCTACTGTTAACACAGAAGAAACTCAAGCAGCTTCAGAAACTGAAGCTGCTTATGCGGAATATGTGTCTGC
>MIQA02024259.1:0-23077 GCA_001887855.2 Sclerospora graminicola
TGGCCGATGGGGTCTTAAAACAATTTGGGTGGCGCTTGTATGAAATTGGCTTGCCGGCCTCTCATATCCGCGGATTAAATGCTTGTCCTGTCCCGGTTTATTTTGGGCCCGCCGTCGTCCTTCGATTAACATTCCCGGTAGTCTTCTTCGTTCGAGGCTTTCTTTCCGATGCTGTCGAAGATGCCATCCGCATCTTGGTCCGAGCCTCATTGGAGTAATTAATCCATAATCTTCCAATATTTACGTTCGGTTGACTCCAACTTTCCCAATCGTCCGTAAATTGTCTTTGCAGGCATTTCTAGGAGTTGGCTCCTTGCTCCAAAACCTGCTTGAGTGGCTCCTTGGGCTTGTCTTTCATCACCTTTTCGCCCCCATTTGGGCTCATAACCTGTTCCTTGTAGGCTTTTCCATATAAATCCACAAAGTAACGTAGGGGTAGTTATACAATGCAAATTTTCACGCAGACTTGAAGTGAATTGTCTTGGCTTGTTCCAGTAGTTACAGGCGCGGGCAAACCGTCCAATGTCCTTTAGTCAGCGGGTCCAAGGCAAACCAAACAGGACCGTAATATAATAAGTTTACTAAAAGTATTGTTCCTACGTCGCTAATCTATGCATGCGAAGTGTCTCCGCTGGTTTCAATCTCCTATGCAACCTTACTGTAACTTCTTGGTGTTAATAATAAAAAATGGTCTAAAATAGGGGAAATAGTAAAAAAATAGGCACTGACCTAAATTTGCTTTCACCATTATCGGAATTTACCGAAAACATTTTGTACCTTCCCAAAGTAAACTTGTTTTGGTGATATTTCAACAGGAGGAGCAACTACAGACTAACGTGCAGGGCGCGTTCAAGTGACGGGCAGAGGCAGGGACCCAGGCATCGTCCTCTGGGTAGGACTCAGAGCTGTTAAGCACAAACCTTACGACATGTGATACCTTCCAGTCATCAGGTCGAGTGGGAGTGTCAGATATCCGGATTCCGGATGAGCGACCAAGTTGCAGGAAGGTTACAAACCTACAAGAAGTCACCCAAGACGCAGGGGGTCAACCGAAGGGCGGTTACAAACATATAAAGGAAAGGAAAGACACCCAAGACGCAGGGCGTGTACGGCAGGGCCGTCAGGGAGGTGCAGACGCAGGGCGTCAACCGCAGGGCGGTTACATATATGATGGGTTGCAGGGCAACCAGACGCAGGGCATCAACCGCAAGGCGGTTACATATATGATGGGTTGCAGGGCAACCAGACGCAGGGCGTCTACCGCAGGTCGGGTTACATATACATTGGGATGCAGAGCACCCAGATGCAGGGCGTCTACCGCAGGGCGGTTATGAAGTTAAAGGCAACTTCAACTTCAACATATATATTTAGATATTTGTATATGTATATATTCATGTCTAACTAATATAAAGTAGGGCGTGCAAGGTGAGGTGTCAGTTGACATTCTCACAGGTGAAGCGAAGGGCGCTACCCACCTCACCTTGAGTCCCCGGGGCCATTCAGGCACCGTCCGTAACGGGGTTAATACTTTCACTGTCTTACAGAATAAACTGTAGAAGTGCATAGTAATAGCAAGTAACTCTGCTTTACTATTAGTAGTACTATTACTATTACTACTAAAGTACTATTAAGTACTTACACATTGAAGTCACTAAAGTGACATGGACACAACGAGTGACAAAACCCATCATTTAGATGGTCGCTAACGTGCATCACAAACGGATTGATCACATTGTCAAAGTACTTCGTACTACAGTAGTTAATATGTAGGCACAGTCTGCAATGTTAAAGTGTACGATTTTCTTGGTACGGGTTTGCTAGACCTTAATTGTTGTCTGACACGTTAGAGCAGACGTCAGATACGAGAAGAAGACCTACAGCCTGCGTAGAGATACCTCTCGGATCACTAAGAGTGTCGCGATGTGGGTACGCTTCTATTTTATTGTAAGTATAAAACTTATCATATTTTGAAGCCACCTAGTTAAATGAGGCGCTCCGGTGAAGCTTATATGAGGCATTTCGTACTTTTTCGTAACACAATGCCTCATTTTTAGCAGCCTGTCTATTGCTCATCAATATACTGTACTGTAAAACCTGTATTAAAACCCCACTGGGGTTATCACTATACCGCATAACCGGTGTTATATCCGACAGCCGAATTCCGAAAAGGTTAGGGTTTCAAACACACTGTAATAATGAATAATACACTGCATACTAAAAATACCGGGTAGAATCTAATTTTAGAGGTCGAAAATCGCGGAAGTAGCAAGTTCACTATTTAATATCAAGACGGGCGTTCCATAGCTGATTGTTATTGACCTGTCACTGGGTCCATGCACATCGTCGCTGCGAACATAATGCTAGCTACGCTGATCTGGGTATATAAGCCAGAAATGAGTAGCAGCATATTGAGATGTATTTCGACCTAAAGATGCTGCTGCAGAGGGTCCGTACACGTACTTGGACAATGTGCTGAATCAATTGTGGACATACTCGGTGCAAGTTTTGCCTATTTGGATGGCGCCCAATCTGGTTACGATGATTGGCACGAGTGCCATGATGTTTACAACAATGCCGCACATGGGTGAGCTTTCCGCCGGTTGGTGTAAGATTCTTTATTAATGCTTATGTCTCCTCTCTATAATGTCTTTAGATATACGTCTTGTCGGCTCTAGGATTTTTTCTATGGATACGCTGGATGTTGTCCATCACGTTTTACCTGGCAAAATCGACGAGTACCACACAGGCGTTATGAGCTGCGGCATTATAACGACGAGCCAAACTCAGAACAAGTACCCTCGGCGGTATCCAGACCATCCAAATCGTTATCATTGTCCCAGCCATCTTCGCCAGCCGTATCAACTGGGAAATCATTAAGGCGACATTCTAGAGCATATAGAACAACTTGTCAATGAACAAATCGCCTGAAACATTTGCTCTAATTATTTTTCTTGCGTAACATCTAGGCTGATTTTTTGCACCATGCACCGTCGTCGTCTTCGTCTGGAGCTTCTGTAGATTTTGCTTCTTCATCACGTTGATCGCGAGCATCCACTCCACTATTGCGACGATTTTTACTGATTCGTTCCTCTTCTTATTTCTTGCGGCGCTCTCGTAAACGCGCAAATTTGCCAAAGGCTTTGGACCCGACGGGAATATTGTCGTCGTTAGCGGCTACCAAGGCATCTTGTGACCGGCGCTTTCTCTCCTCTTTATTTTGAAAATATGTAGCTTTGAGATCTACGAGAGACCTATTGTCGACCTAGATCTCCCTTGCCTTGGACAGCACAAGCGCTGACTCCATGGGACATGATTGCTAAATAGAATATATACAAAAAATGAATCAGTAAAAGGGGTCAATTCCATTGGCGCAAGGTGGTAGACGCTGTGTGTCGCCTAGTGCTGTCGGATATAACATGAGTTTGTACTGTAGAAAAAATTGTTGATTTGAGTGGCTAATATATGTTGTCGGATATAACACCGTGTCGGATATACCACTGGTTATACGGTAACCCACCCAGACGTGGGGTTATATTCGAGGGGGGGTCTATTTGAGAAAAAAGAAAGTCGCGTTCACTTAAGGAATACGGTATGTACCTACTTTAATTAAAACGCAACGCACACAGAGAAAATCTTCAACGATAGCAGGACGACTTACCAAACGAAGCATCTATACTGGTTCACTGTAAATGCTTCTTCATGCGCCTATCTGATGACATGTGTCGGTGCACAAGCGGAGATTTTAGATCCCCCAACGAACATTTCGTATCACACCAATGGAGTTGCCCAGGAAGACGGAGGAGACAAACCAAATGTGTAGTTTGACTGGCATACCACAGATACAGTTGACAAACGCGATGAAGAGCGAGTGCCCATTGCTAGAAAAGCGATGATTGAAGGTGAGGCCGAGACTGTGCTGGCCGTTTTAAGGAACAATCAGCAACTAGACTGTAGACTTGAGAGGTTCGAGGGCTACCTCGATTTTCTCTTTTTCTAGATGGCGTCCCTATTTTATCACTATTGCTGACAATATTACTAGGGGCATCCCTACCTTCATCCAAAGTAACATGCATGTAGTCATCCGCATAATGCGTGCCCAAGTATAGTGACACGTAATGCCAAAGTAGTATCCTTTCTACTTCGGATGGCTAAGCTTACTGATAGGCTGAATTAGTCGTAACGAAATGGAACCAACCTCCACCAAGCCAAATTGGACCACACAAAGACTGAAAAATATAATACAATACGAACGGAGTGGAATATAGATCGTTCCTCTCTGGATAAATTAAGGCACTGTTCCTCTAATTGTTGTAGCACGTGTCATAGTTCGTCGACAAATTTACAGTCTGCCGCTTTTAACCACTCAGCTATTTCTCCGTCATCAAAGTATAACGGAGAAATGGCGGAGTGGTTAAAAGCGGCAGACTGTAAATCGTGTCCTCGGGGTTGTCGTTCAGGAACTGCATTGCGCATTTCACAATGACTTCGGACTTGGCAGTTCCACGGCACAGCTGCAGCTCTTTGGCCAGTGCTTGCAGTTTTCGTCGGGATGCGCTCTCAAGTGCTTTCAAAGTCTCACCAATTCTTGACCTACGTAATTACAAAAAAATTGCGCGCGCTTTGCTCGCTGCCAGTCATACGCAATACCGGTATTATTTGTTGCTGTTATAGCAGTCTATTTAGTCCAACTAACTATAGCCAGACTGAGGTACACGTAACAAAAGTGATGTACATGTAACAAAAGGGAGGTACACGTAAAAAGGGGGTGAGGTACACTTATACTTTCCCTAATTAAATCGATAATAAATTTTATACATCGTACTGTTAAATTGGGTGGGGCTCTATTTGATTGATGGGGTTGTAGAATTAACCCCAGCTGGACCTGGGGTTCTGTTCAAGGCGGGGTTCAAATCGAGGGATGGAGTTCTAATACAGGCTTTACAGTAGTTTGAACGACCGTTCGTATTTTGCCACCAAGCCCCCTCAACCTAGCTACGGTTGAGAAGGGATCCGAACTTAGCACTACTTGCAACGGAGCAAAACTTAACGCCCATGACTGCGACAGGCCCTGAGCCTGATCCACCAGACAAGGGTGGAACACTTCCCGCGCCTCTACCTACCGAGGGGGAGGCGCCGACACTATCGGAGCCGCCGGATAGTAACAACTCCCAAAGCCGTGGGAACGATCCGACCGGCAGTTAATCACCCATCAACCAAGAACCGGTATCAGAACCGGTAATATTGCTTGAAGAAAAAACGAGCTCTAGTGAGTCCAACTCTAAGGGCCCGAAATCAATGAACAAAAAACGGACAAAAGGGTCAGTTTCAACTAAGAGTTCAGTAGTGGATATGGCCGTAACACTTAAAATAGCGTTGACTAGCGCTAAAATCCCGAAGCCTCGTGTACATGAGTGGATACAGCTTATGCAGGAAGTTTTTACGCAAATTTACGTCAAAGCCAAAGGCCCCGCTTCAAAGTTATCGCAAGCCGCTCAGCGTCCCCCAAACTTAAGAAAGGAGAATCGGAGCGGCTCCTTGATCTGTTCGAACAGTTGGTGATTATTCAACAGCTAGACTGGAAAGTATGGAGTCAAAGGGTGGTGGGAGCGGCTTTAAGTGCCCAGCGTTCCAACCACACCTTCGAAGGAATCTTGAGAAAAATTCTAGGGCAAGAAGCAGTGCAATCAGCAGGTAAAACTCCCCCACCTCTCACAGGTTGGACAGCCAAACTTACTGGAGGAACTAATGTCGCTACACCGGAGAAGCTTATTAAGAAACCCTTCCTGTTTAAGAAGGAGGTATACGAAGCTTCAGAAATAACAAGTCCGAGGAAAGTATGTGAGCAGGAGTATAGTAAATATGCACCTGACAAACCCAGGCAAGGAACGGAACAGGAATGGAGAATCATTCAAGGACTGGTAGAAGGCAATATTTTGGCAAAGCAGTTGCCAATGTTTGTCAAAAGAATTACGCCCCTGGAGGAACAAGTTAGGCTTGTTCAAACTATCCGGGCGCAGGTTGAAGGATGTCTCATTATGGATTTGAAGGGAGAAAGTCCAATTCGGGAGGCCTTTCTGAGCACACGCAGTATCCAGGAATGTATTGCAACGGCAGCTACACACCCGTGGAACTGGTACATCTGAATTGTGGGCAATGGTAGCACAAGTGCAAACCATCAGCTACAATTCGACTAATCACTCGCTCTATTTTCATTTTTATACACGTGAAATCGCAGAAACATTTGTGGGCATAAAGGTGCCATTCCATAGGCATGAACATTCACTGATCAATTTACACTCCAGACGGCAACCAACGCCGGAGTCGGCGTGGAATCGACAGGTCGATCGGAATTGAGAGGTCTACTCCCCCCGGGGTTACTACTCCTGTATTTTGAAAAATGTGTCTCGTACTATGGATTTAAAGAAATTGTATGGAATGCTTAAGTTGATATTGAAACTTCCATTTCAGATGGAAGATTTGGACAAAGGCGGACCTTTCTCCGATACTTCCACTTCGTGGGAATTGATTTTCACTACGGAGGAATGTCCGAAGACTTTGGTAGGTATCACAAGATTGTATTGGTGTCAGACTATATTAATACTGGAGCACCCTAAAATGAAAGGACGTAGGCAGTGCTTAAGGTGCGGCGAAGCCGGCCACCCTATGAGAGTGTGAAAAGAGTCATTGGATGAGTTGCTGAAGTCGGGAAGTATCGTGGTAACTGTGGAAGATATGAATAAGATTGAAATTCTTCTCTCGACGTTCAGAAGTATGGAAGAATTAGAGGACAAGCGGATTTTAATGGAAAAGGCGTCTCAGGAAGTCACCTCAGAACAGGCGCCAGACGAGCAAACAAACAAGGAAGAAACCAATACGTCTCAACAGAAGGATCAACCGGCACTAGCCATAAAGCAATCAGTACAACCTACAGAGTCGGAAGAACATCCCTCCCAGACGGTAGTGACTACTATAAACGATACACCTCAATCGGACACGAAGACGGATTCTCGTAATGCACCGGTGGAACTGAAGAAAGGACGGACAGAAGGGATTAAAGTGCATCCACATCGGGTGAAGCCATCGGTATTATCGCCGCCAGCCTCACCTCAGGCATCACCGGAGGCGACGAAGTCAGAAAGGAGAGTCAACAGCTCACGACCGGAAGACGAACCAATTTCGGATGTAAAGACACACCCACAGGGACAGACAATTGGACACGCAGTCCAAGCGTCCAGAGGTCGCAATACGATCACAACTCCAATGACGCCTCCTAAGGCCACACGGAAAGTGGTTCAATCCCCAAGGGTAAAGTCACCTTCGAATAACAAAAGCAAGGTCCAGAATGAATTAATGATTTCGGAAGCCAAATTAAAGGCGGATTTGGATCACTTACTACGTCAGGTTGACAAAGTGGAGGGACCGATTCAACTGTACCCACTTTTGGGTACAACTCCCATTCAACAATCGAACGATGTAATTGCACTTACGGATGCAGAAAGGGTGATGGGTGTTAAACAAACCGCAACTCCGACGACCGGAAATTGCCAGGTGTATGCTATCAGTCAAGCTTATGCCTCAACAACGTTTATGCCTTTGCGAACGGATTTACTCGAGCAGTTAACGATCAAATTTAAAGATGACTGTTATACCCGGGACTCGTTGACTTTGATGCCACATTTCCAGCGAGTATCAGAAAACAAACGCTGTTAGCCCTGGGCCGTGGATATGACAAGATTTCAGCGAAGGCGTCTAAAAGTGAATTTCAACAATATTTGGAGGAATTTGCAAAAAGTGGTTCAACTATTAAGGATTTGGTTCCTGCCACGGCTTGGGGAAGTAATGATACCCTGGCCTGTATTAGTACGTTATTGCAACAGGACATTTTTGTCATCAGCACACTACCGGATATGGAGACGCCGGGTGTAATTCATTTCGCACCGGAGACCAGACTACGCAACAATAAGAGTTATCTAGCGAATGGAGAGTACCCAATTTCACTCAAAGCGTGTGTGGAAACAGTTGTAAAGATGAAAGAAGAAGCTATTAAGGGAACAAGGAATTTACCAGTTTTACTACATTTTGATGCGGCTCATTACTCGGCCTACTTACATGGGACAAGAGTACAGGATCCCACACCACCAAGTGGGGCGGATGCGGACATGGAAGACATATACGAGGACAGTGAAGCGGAAGAAGACTTTGATGATGTAAAGTCCCCAGCTGGTGGGCAGTCCAATAGCGGGAACGTAGAAATGAGCGATTCCGGGAACAGTCAGAAAGAGGATTCTGAGGAAACGGAGGAATCAGAACTCACATCCATTTAGTCCAGTCAATTATCGAATTATGGCTTTCATTCGCCGTGAGACTCCGATAATTGGGATGGGAATCTGGATGAGTTATTGCAACGGTTAAGGGGTCCCACGATACACCATGCCCAAAAACTCGAAATTGAACAAATCATATTGACACATGATTCTCGAATGTTGGAAGTATTCCCCTTTTATCGGAAACGGCGACAAGGTTATCGCTTTCGGACCAGGAGTCGCTCTTACAGGCGGACCTAAAAATTATCAGGGAGCGCGAATGGTATAGGCAACAATATCAAATCTCTGAACCGATTCTCTACCAGTGGTATCACAAGGTCTGGAGGGAACGGACAGATGAAGAGGAAATATTGTTGTTAGGATCTTCGGAATCCGAAAACTCAGAATCTCGTCCATCCCAAGAACAGCAAGATGGCGATCATGGTACAAAATACCGGGCAAAACGTCAATGTGTGAGGGACTCAGCTCACAATTCAGGGTCTCAAATCTCTGAGTCAAGTACTTCTCAACTGGTCCAACACTCATCAGAGGAAGTACCGACCTCCAAGAACAATAATGATACGCCGTCAGTGCGCAACTCGTGGCAGATCGCGTGGGCTAGGATTGAATCTAATTGGGAATCTGCCACAAAGCTACCGTATCCGGCGTATGATGCCCCTTGCGACGTATGAAAAAAAGCAGCGCTTCATGAGGGATCACGAATTTTACATATGTTCAAATCTTTTGAGGGAGTGGCATATATACTAGACAGTCTCGCATCGGAAGTATTAATTGCCTTAACAGCGACTTGGCGGGATCAATGCTGGTGTGCCATGATTGATAGAGGAAAGCGTTCTGGGGTGGAAAATCTCTCAGTATTGTAATTTGCCCAATGGGAACAGCGCATGTTGGCTGTTCATGTTCAGAACCAACGGACTGCTATCCTCAACAGTTCTCATGAATGGGGGCAATTGAGGAAAATAAAATATGGTGGAAATACTCTCATTAAATACTGCGCACCATCTATGACTAGCTCAATGGCGAAAGCGTTATTATGTGCTCACCTCTTTAGTGAGCATATAGTGGTTTTGGTGGGGAACGAAGTGCATCCAAATGATAGTATTGTGACTTTGCTATATCGTCATTTTCAGGCGAAAATGAAGTTTGATGTGTATGCAAAGTGTATTCAAAAGATTGATACGGGTGCATGGGAAGCTTGGGTCACGTTCCATCAATATCTTCAGCATATGGAACAGGACTTAGCAATGGAAACGGATGGTGTTGAACAACTAGATCCGGATAGTGACGGTTCACAGTGTTATTAAGGGCAACGCGGTGGAGAGTGATCATGCAAACCATGAATATTTTACATTAGCATCGATGGATTTATATGCAAAGCATTGCCTCATTAACGACATGGTTTATCAAAACCGGTCACTTCTACAAGATCCATGATAATACCATCTCAACATTGTATTCTATCTCAAAACGTACAGGGTTTTAAACGGAAAGATGTACCGAAATGGCTTTCGACTTGGCAGCATCTTTCTACTACAAACCCAGTACAGATATATCTGCTCCAAGAGACATATGTGACTACCCACTCCGAAGCAGAGGAGTACGCGGGATTATGGTTACGGATTCGGGGGGCAAAAGGTGAAGGCAAAAAGTTATCTTACTGGAGTGTTCACGATGGTAAACGAGGAGGAGTCGCTATTCTATTACATCCTGAAATTGCTGATTCCGTGTCCATGTGGAATTTTGGCCGCTGGACACACAGATACATCTCGTTTGTATGGAATTCTATTATATTTGTGAATATCTATGCACCATCTGGGGATTATCGCAAACGGAATAAGTTTTTTCTTAATCTGGATTCTATTTTAGCCATTCCTAAGATGCCTCTTCTCCTGGGAGGAGACTTCAACTGTGTTGAGTCACCAGTATTAGACAGGCTGGGGGGTCACCGTTCCGAAAAGTCGGAAAGTTTGGAGCTCACCAGGCTTATTGAGAAGCTGAATTTGTATGATGCACGCAATTTAATTGGACCAGTTACTTCTGAGGTTCATTTAGATCCAACCGAGCATTTTACGTACTGGAGAAGGTTACAGGCAAGTAGACTTGACAGGTTTATATATCGAGTAAAATTGCTTCATGGTCGCAATGAATGGAAGTATCGGAACCCCCGGTGTTCTCAGACCATGCACAGTTGGTGATTTTTCTTCGTGATGCTAAAGCTCACCCTGGTTGGACCAATACATACCGTCCACATTAATTATTTCCTGGTTCGTCAAACGAACATATTAAAAGGCTGTTGGACGCCTCTCTGACCGGAATCATGTCGGAGTGGAATACAACGATGAAATCATGGGACCATATGGTACAAAAGTGTCAAGACATGCTATACACGATAAAAAGGAAAGCGACCCGCCGGAGGAGGCGACGAGTGCGACAACAGAATTTACGTATTCGTAGTAATGCGACATCACGCAAGCAATTGATCTCGGTCACTTAAAAAGCATTGAAATCAGACATTAAGGACAGGAGGCTTCAACGATCACCTTCCGATATTCGACAGCTATTTAAACAAGCATCGGTACGGGGTAAAGATCAATCAGTTTCAACTATCCATGCAAATGGTCCCAAAAGCTTTCCGCTACATTTGTCCATTCCGGATAGGTTCGCACAATCATGGGATGATATTCTCGGAAAGGAGCACCGATTAGTGTCAGACGTAAGATTAGACGAACATCCCCGTGACTTGTTTCACGTACCATCCAGCCGAAAAGTCTCTAGCTCGGACAACAAGGACTTAATAGCGCCAATTTTGGAATCCGAAGTCTTAACTGCGATTAATAGTTTAGACAGGAGAAAAGCGGCGGGCCCAGATGGGCTGAGCAATGACCTTTACAAGGATTTTGCTGAAACGTTTAGTCCTATCTTAACGGAAGTGTTTAACCAAGTTATGAACGGGGCAAATCCTCCACGGTCATTTCTTCAGGCGTTAGTTATTGCGCTGAGGAAAAATGGGGACTTGTCCAACGCTCTCGACTATAGACCAATTTCTCTGCTCCAAACAAAATACAAAATACTGGCAAAAATTTTGGCTTTTCGATTACAACGCTTTCTAGGCAAATTGATTGGCGATACGTGGCAGGGTTTTGTAATGGGTCGTAGGATGAACAAAGCGGTAGCGATGTTGATGGCAATACTCCAAGACCCCACTTTGAAACATTTCACAAGTTCTGATCCTACTGTATGCCCTGGCATTCTGTTTTTAGATTTCGCCAAGGCATATGATACAGTGGACCGACGGTATTTATACACTGTACTTTATCGTTTTGGATTTTCGGCGACTTTTATTACTTTGGTACAACGGTTACACGAAGGTACCACTGCGAAATTTCTCGTAAATAGAGAATTTTTCAAACCATTACCTGTGAAATTTGGAATAGGACACGGGTGCCCGTTGGCGCCACTTCTGGTTATCCTGGCTGTCGAACCATTGGCTGTAGCTCTTACTCAATTTGATTCCCTTCAAGGTATTCCGTTGACTAACGTTGCTACTCCGGGAGAACATCGTTTCTCAGCTTTCGTAGATGACTCTACAATTTTTCTCCGACGAGCAGGACAAATTTCAACGGCGAAGCAAATTGTGAAACGGTTTGGTGAAGCCTCCGGTTTGCATGTGCAAGCCCATAAAATTCAATTTCTTCTTTTGTCGCCTACTATCTCACGTCGAGATTGGTACGGTATTCCTGTAGTCAAATCGGATGATACGGTGCGGTATTTGGGATATGAAATAGGGCATGGTAATCTTTCGGAGGTGAACTGGGCAATAGAGAATAAGGCAAATTCCACGGCGGCTGAGTATACCGACAACGCGATTTACCTCAGTTATGGACAGAGTGGTATTATTCAACGCTATAGTCGTACCAGCAATAATGTTTACGACCCGAGTTTTTGACCCCCCTGACTATGTTCTGAAGCGATTGGTACATATGCAGAAAAGATTTATTTCGAAAAACTCGACCGTAGGAGATCCTGTGTCACATAAAATTTCAGCGGCTCTGCTATTCGCCCCGAGGGGAGCGGGTGGACTAGGGCTTATTTCTCTACCTTTAGCTCTGCGAGTTCAAAGAATGAAGATCTCTACAGTCTGGTTAATGGGAGCGCCGGATTTGTACCAGAGCGCATGGATTTTTTGGAGGCTAAATCATGTGGTCACTGACTCTGAAGTAGGTCTATCACCACACAAAGGGCGGTCTTTTGTAAGTCAATCTGCTTTTGATGGATCACGTAGTGGGGGTACGTTATCACAGGAGCTGAAAAATTGGATGGCACCTAATGCGGAACAAGTTCATCAGTTGGGTCTTTATACAGCCAGACACATGCCAAAAAAATGATCTTGGAGAACTTGGAAGTCAATAAAGATCGACTCAATAAAGGACTTCAGGCGTCTGAGTATATGCAAGTTAAAGTTGATCTCACTACAATCCCGTATCACGATCTTTTCCCTGCCCCTTATAGGGATTTCTGGGGAAATTTCGAGTGGGCCAAGAATCCGTGGATCATGGATGTTCATGGGGGAACGTTATCACCTGCAAAATATGATCGCTTATCTATATCTACAATTCTCTCTCTCAAGATACTACGGAAGGCATCTGACATTTATGTGTGGCAGGTACCAAGCACCCAGGCGGTCTCGCACTCCAGAGCGAAACTAGCGAGACGGTTGGCGGTGATTGTTCTCGCCTCCCCGAGAGTCGAGATAGGCCAAATTGTTGGGACTTCGCCGGCCATAAGATTATTCAAATGCCCAGAAGTACTTGAGGGATATGCTTGGCGCCTCCATGGACCGAAGCATCTTATTGGAACTCATCAAGACAAGGAAGCAGAAGTACACATATCGCAATCAGAAGGGGGTATTTATTGGACGCTAACCTCTCCAATACCCATAGTGTCGGCATCAGGAGTTGCTTCTCTACTGACTACTGTGGTGTGTTACCCGCACCTATTACTCCATAAAAAAGGTTGGCCACTATTAGAAACTACGCCATTTTGGAAGATTCCACAAGCAATTCGCAAACATTTCAAGAAATGTTATCATATGAATATTGCGGCCTGACTGTCCGGAATACTACACAAGTGGTAGACAAGTCGTAACACGGACGATTGGAGGTTCTTCTTACAAGATCTGACACCAAAAAAGGTTTGGAAGCATTATAATGCATTAACTAACTATCAGGTATGGGTCCAGTATCGGCTAGTGGCCAGTCAACTTAATACTTTCTACCGTAGAGACCAAACAGATACATTATGTCTGTTGAACTCAAGCTGCCACACCCAGAGAACGAGTATGCATCATATCTTCTTGTAGTGTCTCACTGCAAAACAAGTATGGCTGAAATTGCTGGGTCACTGGGTCGGACAGGAACTTTCTGAAGCAGCTTTAGACAAGTATAAATCGGATATTGTCACCTGCTCGGTACCGATACCGGGAGACAGGGTAAAATCGTCGATGATGAATCGTTATGGTACTTCCATATCAGCGTTCTTGGACCAGTTTCAAAGGCTATGGTGGGGTTTCTGCAGTATTGCGATGACTTGGTTGTGGCAAATTCGGAACAAGATGATTTTCGAGCACTGGAAGCGGTCACCAACGGAAATCTTAAATTTTCTATGGATCCAAACAAGAGCCCAACTAGAAATGGCGACGACGCATGGACGTAGAAGCGTTGTATCAAGAGAAGAAGGGGTGAGACTGCAGATTTGCATCCAGTGCGTGTTCGTCACTTTACCAGCACCGCTCCATTCAGCGAGTCGATGTTCGAAGTCTGCAACCAATCGCCCTCCCAACGAACCTGAGCCGATTTAGTCTCCAGGATAAGATCTTACATTGTAGCTAATAGTTAAACCCAACTAATTGACTACATTTATTATTATTCGGTTTAAATGCATTAGGTTTTAATCAGGTTTGGAATAAAACCTAAAATTCAATGGGCTGGCAAAATTAGGTTTTAATCGGTGAGTCATCAAATATCAAAATTTGAACCGCTAAAACTCAATTGCAGCGATCTTATCGCCACTTTCTTGCTGCCCCCGAGCTCCAAATATGGCCAACAACACAGAAAGCAATAATAAGATAGAATTCTCGTAGAATTTGATATAAATTTTTACTTTAAGATGGAGTCAAGCTGACTCTAACGTGTGGGCTGTGCAAACTGTGAAATCTAGGATTTTTAGTTTTTTAGGTTTTATTCAGGTTTTATTCAAACCTACTTTTCGGTTCCAAAAAGTTTAGGTTTTTGACACCAGCCCTGTAAATGACACTATTATATCGGAATTTGTCTTTAAGTTGCCTTTTGCCATCTGCAATTTCATCTGACTCGTTTGTTGATTGGTCTACTGAAGAAACCACTGGCATGTTGTCCAGAGCTGCAGAATAACTTTTCCACATTTCTTTTAGAGCCTTGCTTGGACATTTGTGTTTCAGAATGCAGTTGGCGTTTGCTGTTAAAGGTGATAGTCCAAAAAATTATCACCAATACATTCAACCCGCGAAAGGTCAATAGCAACGCACGTGCATTGGATCACATTCGACTGTTTTCCCCTTTTCCCCTTTTCCCTCTCCAGTTTTCTCTGTCGACATATACTCTTTGAGTTTTGAGTAAGATCAAAATTTGGCACGATGAAGCGACGTTCATTCCAGTCAGCGGTAGAAAGGTACCAAATACTTGATTCGGCCCTACAAACATGAGATCCGCGCTTGCTGCCAATCAGTCTCGCTGAAACTTCCCTATGATCAACAACATCTTTCCACTTCAATCCACTTTGCTTCATGAGACCACCCGCTTGAACTTCCAACGTCTTCATAATAAGGATCGATAATGACAGGATAGTCTTTCGGTCTTGATGGCTGGTCTTTCAGCGTCACAAGTTGTTGTTAAAGTATTAGAATCAGCTGGTTCAAAGACTGATAGGCTTCCATCGGCAGACGAGCCAAGGAGCGATCCAAGAGAAAAACGAGGGTCTTTCTTCTCTTGGATCGCCCGTTGGCTCGTTTTAAGGTTGCCTTTATGCTTTGCCCTCATCAAAAGTGAGTAAATGGTGGATGAAACATCTCGAATGATCATGGTGAACAATGTATCTCGATCACGCTTCCCTTGCTTATGCTATGACGTTTCTTCCGACTTGAATGGGAACGTTTTTACCCTGCCCATGAACTTCTTCGTAAGCCAATAACTCCTTTCCACATATCAATCTTCATAATTCAACGCGCTTTGAAGGTCTTCAAGTAGCGCTGTTTGGGTTAAATTATTGTTGATTTCGTTCAAATTTACCGATCCTGCGTGATTTGGGCCTGAGATTTAAAACCGCCCAAACCATACAAGAATGGTGATTTGTCAAAACAAGTCAACTATTTTATTTAATTCCAATCAGCTGGCACCCCAGACCCGGACCACCTCTATTACTGATAAACTATTAATAACAGGATTTGCGCGGTTTTTATAGGGTTTAGGTTGCGCGATTGAATCAATCACGCACGGAAATTTCGTCTAGAACACACAATACACAGATTTTTTAGTGCTGCCTACAAGTGTTGCATACATAAAAGTAGCGATCTGCACTTCTCCTCAGAAGTGACGACATAGGACGCGTCAGATGGGCGGTGTCAATTGTATCGCCCTCAGTACACACACCCATGCGCTTGCATGTTTCCGACTTGTGGCGAAGATTTTATCGTAAACACATAGTCGTCCGTGTCCATAACCCGTTCCCCGCCAAGCGACGGAAGAGCACTGCAGACTATTGACTGATTAGTCCTTTTTATCAGATTCCCTAGCTTTTGCTCCACAGCCGTTTTCGAGAGAGTCCCGTATATGTACGTCTACTCCGATTAACGTGGTCGAGGAATTCCCAAAACCCGTACCTCTTACAACATGATTTCCCAGCATACGTACCTGTCCCAGAACACGTACCCGTGCCTACCTCAAGTTATGTGGCACACACAAGGCGAGTTTATCCAGAGAAAAAGGAACCACCAGTAAACGTTTTTCCGTAAGGCTTTTGGGTCATCATCTCGGAATGCGTACCACAAAATGATTGAGTGCGTTTATCCTCATTATTTTCTACAGCCAGTGTACTTGCAAGTCCAAAGTCAATCACTTTCACAAAGCTGTCGTTTTGCACCAAGACATTGCCTCATTTTAAATTTTGATGGATGTAGCCATGAGTGTGCAATCTTCCCGCACCTCGATATTTCCACAAACACTTGTTCCTCACGCGTCCTTGCAACTTCATTCGTTGTCTCGAAGACATCAAACCCTCGACACAGAAATGGCAGATGACAAAATGACTTTTTCAGCTTCCATTTTTTTGCTGATGTGTAACAATTTCCAACACTAAAGTCGCTTTACATCAACTGATTTGAGGAGCTGCAAAACGAGTAGGATTGTGCTTGAATGGAATCTTACCATACAACCTTTGCGTTGTCGAGAATCGCACGAGATAGACACGGATACAATCACCTAGTAAGACTACAATACATCAATCAACAAACGCTTCTTTGTTGAAGTTATATTAAAAAATGTCAATCGATCGCACTTGACGTATCGTCAACGGCCTAAAAGCTGAATCTGCACAAAGTTGTTCATGAAATATTTCTGCAGAAGAACGCAATACAATCATGGGATATAGACTTCGTGGTTCAGCACCAATAATAGCGTGTACACCATTATTTGAGAGTGGTAAAGGTACGTGTTCTGGGACAGGTAAGTATGTTAGGAAGTCATATTGTAAGAGGTACGGGTTTTGGGAATTCCCCTAACGTGGTCATCCCATTCAAATTTTTCAATCTTATACCTATAAATCCATGTATTTAGAGATTCTTCTGTAGCTACGCAGCGCAAAGTGACACCTGTACTAAATGTCTAGCTAAAGACGCACGTTAATTATTTGCAATTTGTTCTCATCGTATTCTAGACTCCTTCCAGCGCAGGTTCCATAGTTCGCTGAAATATCAAAAGCACTCGTTGTTGTAGAATATGCATTAAAGTACCCAAGACCACCCTATTCATATGAGCTTCTATCCTAGCTTTCATACCAACAGAGTGTTAGTAACGCAAAATATAGTACATTCCGGATTCCCCAATCGTGGCGCTTTGTTCAAGTCGTGATCAGGGCTGGCAATCATAGATTTAAATGCATTAAGTTTTAATCAGGTTCGGAACAAAACCTAAAATTCAATGGGCTGGCAAAATTAGGTTTTAACCGTTGAGTCATCAAATATCAGAATTTGAACCTCATAGATTTTATTAAAACTCAATTGCAGAGATCTTATCGACACTTTCTTCCTGACCCCCGAGGCCAACCGCAGCGATCTTATCGCCACTTTCTTGCTGACCCCCGAACGCCAAATATGGCCAACAACACAGAAAGCAATAATAAGATAGAATTCTGGTAGAATTTGATATATATTATCACTTTAAGGCGGAGTCAAGCTGACTCTAACGTGTGGGCTGTGCAAACTGTGCAATCTAAGTTTTTTTAGGTTTTTTTAGGTTTTTTAGGTTTTATTCAGGTTTTATTCAAACCTACTTTTTTTAAAAAAATCTACGTTTTTACCAGCCCTGGCCGTGATCAAGTGCAGCAAACCTAGGGCTTAAACCCAAGCCCAACCCGCACCGCAAAACCCGCACCCAACCCGCGCGGGTTGGGTTGCGGGTTCAAAGAAGCCCAACCCGCAGCCCACACACAACCCACAGTAAGGTAAATTGGAATTTTAGCTTTAACAACCCACAGTTGGGGGGGATGCGGCCCGGCGCCCTCTTTGTCACTACAATGCAGCACAGGTCCTACTGAAGCAAGGAAGAACAACGCAACTGCGCGGAACATTTTAAAAAACCAAAGACGAAAGATTGCCTCTGGAATGGTGTTTACTACAGAGGTCGGTTGAATATAAACGTGCATTGGCATTTGGGTGACTAACATTTGTAAATATTATTCTATGTCGTAGCAAGCAGACGCACTCATCTTGCAGCACAAGGTATTTTACCAAGAGCTCGCTGCCTCAATTACTAAACCGCAGATTGGACAATTAGCTCAATCTATGATTAGTATAACCTTTTTATTCTTCAGCCACCCTCGCATTTTTTATATTTTAAACTTTATGTAGCTTCCCACGCCACCTCCACCTCGTGTAGACGGATGTTAGTAAACCCTCTCATAGTGGAGGAGATAATATTCTGCCAGAAGAGAATCCACGCCTTCTGACGAAGTCCTTCCTTGCCAGCAATGTGCAACACGCTAACCCAAATAGCCCGCAACCCAGCCTGCAACCCGCGGGCTGGGCTGCGGGTCGACCTCAACCCGCACCAAACCCCGCGGGCTTGAGCCCTACCGAAATCATAGATGAAGTAATATACATAGGGATCGGTTATTCAGCCCCCACCTTTTTGTTAACCAGCCCCCACCCCCGAGTTTTTGATTGGTCAGCCTCCACCCCAAATAATTTGATTGGTAAGCCTCCACCCCCAAAGTTTTAATTGGTCAATCTCCATCGTAAAAAATTAAGCCACCACCCCAAATAATTCTTCATCTTCGAGGATTTGACGGCGTTCAATTGCAAAAAATAAAGAACATGCAGTCATAGGTATCCTGCTTAGTGCAAGCAAAATGCGCTGATAACTGTACTTGTCCCACGTGAACCCCATGTGGCAGGTCTATACGAAAAGGCCTATATCAGTCTTGTACGTTGAAAAATTCGTTGCATGTATTGTTTTGTCTAACTTGTTGATGAATTTACTATAAGTCCCGATGTTGTACTGCTTTACAGAAAACGTAGCGGAGCTAACAAATTACGTCGCATGCGAAGATCCTATGCAAGTGCGGACACGTGGAGCAGATATAGAAGCAGTAGTTTTAGAAGAAGTAGTAGATGCAGAAGCAGTAGATTTACAAGTCCAAAATTTATAGAAACCGTGACGTAATAAGATATTTTCTCATGAGTTCGATGAATGCGAAGTGGATATGTGACATTCTGACCAATAGAATTTTTTGGGGTGGGGGCTATTATTTGGGTTGGAGGCTAATAATTGGGGGGTGGGGGCTGGTTAACAAAAATGTGGGGGCTGAATAACCGATCCCTATACATAATAGAGATAGCATATAAGAGTAGATTGTGCGTCATGATGCCCCAGCTACAAGCTCCAGCAAGACCACCACATGAAAGAATCGTGACAGAGAGCAGTTCATTCTTTGATTCTTTTCCTACGTGTTTCAATGCTCTTGACGTAAACGCTTGGTACGCTCCAAAGAAGCAGAAACAGAAGGGTACATTACGTAGTAAGAGGGCCGAGTACCTTCGAAATAATCCCTTTATCCCTTCTGTCTTGGAAACTGTCAGTAAACAATCGAATGGGCCCTGAAACTGTCCTTGTCCCAAATGGCCACGTTGGAATTGCAATTTGCATTTGATATTCTCTGGCATAGTAATCGCCTAGCAATTTATTATACCAACACAAACCATCTTTTTTGGGTATAGAATCAACATACCGTCGCAGAAAAGCAGACCGCGAATGCTCCCATACAAGCCTTATCCAATATCGTCAATTGATACTTTTTGTCCGCTCCGGTACGTTGAATTGCATGAATTGCCATTACAGCCCGTTTCGCAAACCCATTGGCACTAAAGGGCACGGAATTTCCAATGATCGAGCTCGAAAGTGACGGGACCGCGCCTTTCTAAAGTGCTACCATCCCTTCCTCTGTCGCAATACGACGAAACACATCCGTCATACTTCTATAGGCATTGGTGGTACTTTGACTGGATTATGTCTGTAGTCGGACTTTCACGACTTCAAATAGAAGACAAGTATACACAGCGCCACAAGCGCCGATGACACCTGAGAACGTCTCTCAGAGGTCCAGCATGTCTGAAGTTTGTCAAGGTCTGAAGCTTGTCAAGCAGACCGCAAGTGGTACCAAGAAAGCCATTCGTATCCAGTTTAGCGAGTAAGCTTAAGTAGGTCTAGCGCAAAAGTGGGCATATATGGCGAGTTGACCAACATGAACCAGAGGATTCAGGCGGTGCAATACACTTTCCGTGAGTTGTGTCGAGTGGGACTTTTGAATATATAGGAGGTGAAGGCCCATTAGCGGAAACTGAAGGCTCATTATCAGCTCTCTTTATGTAGTCTGTAGTTACCGGTATGCAAACGTCCACTACATGTATTTGGCTGGTAGATACCGTCAATATTTTATAGGTTGATTATTTAGTCAGCATCTTTTGAAAGTCAAATAATGAAGCTCTCTGGTTGGTTGCTCAGTCTTTGATCAGAATCTTTATCTTTTATCACATAGTCAGTCAAATACCTTTTACCCTATAAAAAATACCGTTTATATCGATATTTGAGTTGTTGGTCTATCTCTGATTAAGTGGTCTACTGAACAGTGACTGACTTGTAATTTCTCTCTCTTGTGATGGACTGGAGCCCGTCCCAATCCCAGCGTCCCAAAATGTCCCTGGGATAAAGCCAGGTGGTGGGACCAATGCCGTCCTGATAAGACCTAACCCCAGTTGGCTGTTAAATGATATCTGCTGTAGTTTTATTTAGTGCTGTGTTATACATTCGCTAGCTAGCGAGCAGAAAGACTTTTGTGTGAGTTTGACTGATTTCTGTGCTATCAAAAACGCAAAACCACGTGAGATTGCAGTAATGGGGAAATCGCTAATCGGCACCCTAAATTAACCATCCATTACTAATCAGTACCCTGTTCACATAATTATTGCTAATCGGTACCCAGATCCGCTCTTTTTGCCATGCCTTGCTAATCGGTACACATGAGATAAAAATTAGAACCACCTTGCTTTCTTAACGCTGCTTGTGTAAACACGACAAGTGCTTTGTTGCTCAACATGTCAGATTATCTAGATAAATAGCACTGAAATGATTATCTTCTTTCTCACCGTACTCGACACATCAAAGCAAATCGAACTTACACGTAACAGCTGCACCATATGTTTTCATTTGTAGCAATAAAATCTTTTTAGCTGCTGCTGTCTCCATGCTTAAAGCGACTGACTTTTACAAGGTACTGGAACGCATTTGGGCATCGAAAGAATATAACTCATTTTCTCTAAACAGACCTTCAGTAATAGAAATACTTCTTTTCCTAATGTGCCTACCCGACTGCACAGGCAAAAGAACGAGCGTCAAGTGATTGTTTCGCCTTCACCAATACTCATTTGCGTCGTTCAGCTATTAGAACCAGCATTTGTTCTTCGCTCATTCTTAAAGGGTACCGATTGACAAAGCTGATGGCAAAAAGAGCGGGTCTGGGTACCGATTGGCAATAATTATGTGAACAGGGTACTGATTAGTAATGGATAGTTAATTTAAGGCACCGATTAGCGATTTCTCCTTGCAGTAATACAGTCACACCTCCTTAAGAAGTGCACTCACGAACCAAGAAAGTTCGAGTGGTCCTGATATGGAAACGCCATCTAGGGGGGGGGGTGAGATATGCTACTTTTGTGAAGTTACGAGTCTTTCATTACAAAGCACACCTGCTCATTTAGTCTGAAACCAATCAATTACTAATATCAGTCAGTTATAACATAGTCTTTTCCGAAAAAACAGAAATCCCGACCAGATACGGTGTAATCTCTATATGACTTAATGTAAAGGTCAAAGACCGATATAATCAGATTTAACAGTATTATTTCGTCTGTTATTGAGAAACTGCTCAATAAATATAGAGACTGAAAAATGACATACCTAATGAACAAGTGCAAAGTAACACAGCGATAATTCCATTCTAGCCAATAACTTAATAATGCATGGTAGCTACTTAACCACATATCACTAATCTTTCATTTTCTTCCTTCTAGTTAACTTAACTATTAATAATTCACTTCACCTTGTATTAATGTACTATCCTGTTCGCCGGTCGATGCTGCATCTGCTATAGTCTTTTTGATGAAGGACAAGGACATTGAAGTGCTGCTTCATAACAAGCAATTAAACTCGCTAGTGTTTGTAGAAATCAAGCGATATCAATGCTTTATTGTATATTTTGAAAATTGTACTTCTTGTTATTTCGTCACACAAAAGGCACGAACTTTAGTAAAAAATGTAATCCATGACACTCAAATTGCTGTTATACGCGATAAAAATTAGAACTAACTCATCTTTATTTCACTATATGACGCGATCATTTTGATACAGCGATATACTGTATATAGTAATGTAATGATCTAACGAATTAGGTGTAAAGTTATATTTATTTGTTAGTCTAGAGCATGACGTACTAAATTGTTTTGCATCACCGCATAGAAGCTGATAGAATGATTCACAGTGCAGGGACAAATATTAAATTGTGGTCCAGACTATTTGTAATCTTTATACATGTATTATCCTGGGATAGTAAAAGCTTCGGTGGGGGTAATGTTTATTATTAGGTTCAATGATGTCATGGTGGTTAGCTATTTTTTATACCCATTCCAGTCTGCGAAAATGCAGAAATTTATTTTGAGGTCGCTCTGAAAAATATAATGTTTTGCAGCTTGTGCCACAAAATCTTATATTTTTATACTGCCCGCCCTCGAACATTATCTGAGCGGAGATTGATTATTTTTGGAAATCATTCGGTAAATCACGGATAACCAGATCTTTTCACTTGGTGACTATTTTATATATCTGTAACAAACACATATAGCAAAATGCATATAATTTCCGTTCAGCTCACAAATAGGCAACTTCTCACTAAAT
>MIQA02024261.1:0-23926 GCA_001887855.2 Sclerospora graminicola
TCTTGGTCTTCCACTTCTTCCGACTGGATAATTCTGATTTTACTGGCCAATTATTACGCACACATAGGTCACGGTACTGCCGGCAAATATCCTTCTTGGTGGCGTTTTCATTCTCCGGTATGTCTGGTTAAGCTTTGAGCCTTGCGATCTGCTCTTCCGTCCATTTCGTGTCGGCTTTGGCATCAGAACTCACAACTTTCTCTTCTTCGCCACTCAAGCTTCCTTACTTCTCTAGACTTCTCCCACTTCCCACTACGTGTGGAGGTGTGTTAATGAACATCGATTCGCCCTCTCGAGCAACTTGGCTTGGGTGAGGAAAGTTCGAGGTTTCCATAATTTCCCGCCTTGCCTGGTTTGTAGTCCTTACTTATGACTGCATTTAATACTCTGTCTTCTTCTTTAATCCATCTGGTTGGTACTGTATGTACAGCCACCGTCATCTGTGCCAGGTGATTTATCGTCCTGTCGTGTCACTTCAGCCCCCCAATTACTCAACGTGTACTCTATCGCTCCCATTGTACGCGTTCCCTTGTTACCAGGAAACGTCGTCTCGTAATCCATTTACCGCTCTTGCATGTTTGTAATAATTTGAATCTGCACACTGGTCATCCATTTCAATTCATCCTTACTCCATGCTGCAAATTTCCTCTTGGTCTTCCACTTCTTCCGTCGGGATAATTATGATTTTACTGGCCAATTATTACGCACACATAACTCACGGTACTGCCTGCGAGTATCCATTTTGATGGCGTTTTCATTCACCGGTATGTCTGGTTAAGCTTTGGGCTTTGCGAACTGCTCTTCCGTCCATTTTGTGTTGGCTTTGGCATCAGCACTCAAACCTTTCTCTTCTTCGGCACTCAAGCTTCCTAACTCGTCTTGACTTCCTCCACTTCCCACTACGTGTGGAGGTGTGTTGGTGACCATCGATTCGCCCTCTCGAGCAACTTGGCTTGGGTGAGGAGTGTTCGAGTCTTCCATAATTTCCTGACTTGCCTGGTTTGTAGTCCTTACTTATGACTGCATTTAATACTTTGTCCTCCTCTTCAAACCGTCTGGTTGGGGCTGTACATACACCGTCATCTATGCCAGGTGATTTATCGTCCTGTCGTGTCACTTCAGCCACCCAATTTCTCAACTTGTACTTTATCGCTCCCATTGTACGCGTTCCCTTGTTACCAGGAATTGTCTTCTCGTAATCCATCAACCGCTCTTGCATGTTTGTAATATTTTGAATCTTCACACTGGTCATCCATTTCAATTCATCCTTACTCCATGCTGTAAATTTCCGCTTGGTCTTCCACTTCTTCCGTCTGGATAATTATGATTTTACTGGCCAATTATTACGCACACATAGGTCACGGTACTGCCTGCGAGTATCCATTTTGGTGGCGTTTTCATTCTCCGGTATGTGTGTTAAAGCTTTGAGCCCTGCTATCTGCTCTTCCGTCCATTTCGTGTGTGCGTTGGCATCAGCACTGATATCTTCCTCTTCCTCTGCACGCAAGCTTCCTAACTTCTCTTGACTTCCTCCACTTCCCACTACGTGTGGAGGTGTGTTGGTGACCATCGATTCGCCCTCTCGAGCAATTTAGCTTGGGTGAGGAGTGTTCGATTTTTCCATAATTTTCCATCTTTCCTGGATTGCAGTCCTTACTTATGACTGCAATTAATACTTTGTCTTCCTCTTCAAACCGTCTGGTTGGGGCTATACATACACCGTCATCTGTGCCAGGTGATTTATCGTCCTGTCGTGTCACTTCAGCCACCCAATTTCTCAACTTGTACTCTATCGCTCCCATTGTACGCTTTTCCTTGTTACCAGGAATTGTCTTCTCGTAATCCATCAACCGCTCTTGCATGTTTGTAATATTTTGAATCTTCACACTGGTCATCCATTTCAATTCATCCTTACTCCATGCTGAAAATTTCCTTTTGGTCTTACACTTCTTCCGTATGGAAAATTCTGATTTTACTGGCCAATTATTACGCACACATAGGTCACGGTACTGCCTGCGAGTATCCATTTTGATGGCGTTTTCATTCTCCGGTATGTCTGGTTAAGCTTTGGGCTTTGCGATCTGCTCTTCCGTCCATTTCGTGTCGGCTTTGGCATCAGCACTCAAACCTTTCTCTTCTTTGGCACTCAAGCTTCCTAACTCGTCTTGACTTCCTCCACTTCCCACTACGTGTGGAGGTGTGTTGGTGACCATCGATTCGCCTTCTCGAGCAATTTAGCTTGGGTGAGGAGTGTTCGAGTCTTCCATAATTTCCTGACTTGCCTGGTTTGTAGTCCTTACTTATGACTGCATTTAATACTTTGTCCTCCTCTTCAAACCATCTGGTTGGGGCTGTACATACACCGTCATCTGTGCCAGGTGATTTATCGTCCTGTCGTGTCACTTCAGCCCCCCAATTTCTCAACTTGTACTCTAACGCTCCCATTGTACGCGTTCCCTTGTTACCAGGAAACGTCTTCTCGTAATCCATTTACCGCTCTTGCATGTTTGTAATAATTTGAATCTGCACACTGGCCATCCATTTCAATTCATCCTTACTCCGTGCTGCAAATTTTTTCTTGGTCTTACACTTCTTCCGTATGGAAATTTCTGATTTTACTGGCCAATTATTACGCACACATAGGTCCCGGTACTGCCTGCAAATATCCATTTTGGTGGCGTTTTCCTTCTCCGGTATATCTGTTAAAGCTTTGAGCCCTGTTACTGCTCTTCCGTCCATTTCGTGTGTGCTTTGGCATCAGCACTCATAGCTTCCTCTTCCTCTGCACTCAAGCTTCCTAACTTCTCTAGACTTCCCCCACTTCCCACTACGTGGGAGATGTGTTGGCGATCATCGATTCGCCCTCTCGAGCAACTTGGCTTGGGTGAGGAGAGATCGAGTCTTCCATAATTTCCCGCCTTGCCTGGTTTGTAGTCCTTACTTATGACTGCATTTAATACTCTGTCTTCTTCTTTAATCCATCTGGTTGGTACTGTATGTACAGCCACCGTCATCTGTGCCAGGTGATTTATCGTCCTGTCGTGTCACTTCAGCCCCCCAATTACTCAACGTGTACTCTATCGCTCCCATTGTACGCGTTCCCTTGTTACCAGGAAACGTCGTCTCGTAATCCATTTACCGCTCTTGCATGTTTGTAATAATTTGAATCTGCACACTGGTCATCCATTTCAATTCATCCTTACTCCATGCTGCAAATTTCCTCTTGGTCTTCCACTTCTTCCGTCGGGATAATTATGATTTTACTGGCCAATTATTACGCACACATAACTCACGGTACTGCCTGCGAGTATCCATTTTGATGGCGTTTTCCTTCTCCGGTATATCTGTTAAAGCTTTGAGCCCTGCTATCTGCTCTTCCGTACATTTCGTGTGTGCGTTGGCATCAGCACTGATAGCTTCCTCTTCCTCTGCACGCAAGCTTTCTAACTTCTCTAGACTTCCTCCACTTCCCACTACGTGTGGAGGTGTGTTGGTGACCATCGATTCGCCCTCTCGAGCAACTTGGCTTGGGTGAGGAGAGTTCGAGTCTTCCATAATTTCCCGCCTTTCCGGGATTGTTGTCCTTACTTATGACTGCATTTAATACTTTGTCTTCCTCTTTAATCCATCTGATTGGGGCTGTATGTACAGCCACCGTCATCTGTGCCAGGTGATTTACCGTCCTTTCGTGTCACTTCAGCCACCCAATTTCTCAACTTGTACTCTATCGCTCCCATTGTACGCTTTCCCTTGTAACCAGGAGACGTCTTCTCGTAATCCATCAACCGCTCTTGCATGTTTGTAATATTTTGAATCTTCACACTGGTCATCCATTTCAATTCATCCTTACTCCATGCGACAAATTTCCTCTTGGTCTTCCACTTCTTCCGTCTGGATAATTCTGATTTTACTGGCCAATTATTACGCACACATAGGTCACGGTACTGCCTGCAAATATCCATTTTGGTGGCGTTTTCTTTCTCCGGTATGTCTATAAACCTTCGAGCCCTGTTATCTGCTCTTCCGTCCATTTCGTGTCGGCTTTAGCATCAGGACTCATAGCTTCCTGTTCCTCTGCACTCAAGCTTCCTAACCTCTCTAGACTTCCTCCACTTCCCACTACGTGGAAAGGTGTGTTGGTGACCGCCGAGTTGCCCTCTCGAGCGAATTGGCTTGGGTGAGGAGAGTTCGAGTTTTCCATAATTTCCCGCCTTGCCTGGTTTGTAGTCCTTACTTATGACTGCATTTAATACTCTGTCTTCTTCTTTAATCCATCTGGTTGGGGCTGTATGTACAGCCACCGTCATCTGTGCCAGGTGATTTATCGTCCTGTCGTGTCACTTCAGCCCCCAATTTCTCAACTTGTACTCTAACGCTCCCATTGTACGCGTTCTCTTGTTACCAGGAAACGTCTTCTCGTAATCCATTTACCGCTCTTGCATGTTTGTAATAATTTGAATCCGCACACTGGCCATCCATTTCAATTCATCCTTACTCCGTGCTGCAAATTTTCTCTTGGTCTTACACTTCTTCCGTATGGAAATTTCTGATTTTACTGGCCAATTATTACGCACACATAGGTCACGGTACTGCCTGCAAATATCCATTTTGGTGGCGTTTTCCTTCTCCGGTATATCTGTTAAAGCTTTGAGCCCTGCTTTCTGCTCTTCCGTCCATTTCGTGTGTGCTTTGGCATCAGCGCTCATAGCTTCCTCTTCCTCTGCACTCAAGCTTCCTAACTTCTCTAGACTTCCCCACTCCCCACTACGTGTGAAGGTGTGTTGGTGACCATCGATTCGCCCTCTCGAGCAACTTGGCTTGGGTGAGGAGAGTTCGAACTTTCCATAATTTCCCGCCTTTCCGGGATTGTTGTCCTTACTTATGACTGCATTTAGTACTTTGTCTTCCTCTTCAATCCATCTGGTTGGGGCTGTACATACAGCCACCGTCATCTGTGCCAGGTGATTTATCGTCCTGTCGTGTCACTTCGGCCACCCAATTTCTCAACTTGTACTCTATCGCTCCCATTGTACGCGTTCCCTTGTTACCAGGAAACGTCGTCTCGTAATCCATCAACCGCTCTTGCATGTTTGTAATATTTCAAATCCTTACACTTGTCATCCATTTCAATTCATCCTTACTCCATGCTGCAAATTTCCGCTTGGTCTCCCACTTCTTCCGGCTGGATAATTCTGATTTTACTGGCCAATTATTACGCACAAATAGGTCACGGTACTGCCTGCGAGTATCCAATTTTCATTCTCCGGTATGTCTGGTTAAGCTTTGAGCCTTGCGATATGCTCTTCCGTCCATTTCGGGTCGGCTTTGGATTCAGCACTCAAAACTTTCTCTTCTTCGGCACTCAAGCTTCCTAACTTCTCTAGTCTCCCCTACTTCCCACTACGTGGGAGATGTGTTGGTGATCATCGATTCGCCCTCTCGAGCAACTTGGCTTGGGTGAGGAGAGTTCGAGTCTTCCATACTTTCCCGCCTTGCCTGGTTTGTAGTCCTTACTTATGACTGCATTTAATACTCTGTCTTCCTCTTTAATCCATCTGGTTGGGGCTGTACATACACCGTCATCTGTGCCAGGTGATTTATCGTCCTGTCATGTCACTTCAGCCACCCAATTTCTCAACTTGTACTCTATCGCACCCATTGTACGCGTTCCCTTGTTACCAGGAAACGTCTTATCGTAATCCATCAACCGCTCTTGCATGTTTGTAATAATTTGAATCTGCGCACTGGCCATCCATTTCAATTCATCCTTACTCCGTGCGGCAAATTTTTTCTTGGTCTTACACTTCTTCCGTATGGAAATTTCTGATTTTACTGGCCAATTATTACGCACACATAGGTCACGGTACTGCCTGCAAATATCCATTTTGGTGGCGTTTTCCTTCTCCGGTATATCTGTTAAAGCTTTGAGCCCTGCTTTCTGCTCTTCCGTCCATTTCGTGTGAGCTTTGGCATCAGCACTCATAGCTTCCTCTTCCTCTGCACTCAAGCTTCCTAACTTCTCTAGACTTCCTCCACTTCCCACTACGTGTGGAGGTGTGTTGGTGACCATCGATTCGCCCTGTCGAGCAACTTGGCTTGGGTGAGGAGAGTTCGAACTTTCCATAATTTCCCGCCTTGCCTGGTTTGTAGTCCTTACTTATGACTGCATTTATTACTTTGTCTTCCTCTTTAATCCATCTGGTTGGGGCTGTACATACACCGTCATCTGTGCCAGGTGATTTATCGTCCTGTCGTGTCACTTCAGCCGCCCAATTTCTCAACTTGTACTCTATCGCTCCCATTGTACGCATTCCCTTGTTACCAGGAAACGTCTTCTCGTAATCCATCAACCGCTCTTGCATGTTTGTAATATTTTGAATCTTCACACTGGTCATCCATTTCAATTCATCCTTACTCCATGCTGCAAATTTCCTCTTGGTCTCCCACTTCTTCCGGCTGGATAATTCTGGTTTTACTGGCTAATTATTACGCACAAATAGCTCACGGTACTGCCTGCGAGTATCCATTTTGATGGTGTTTTCATTCTCCGGTATGTCTGGTTAAGCTTTGAGTCTTGCGATCTGCTCTTCCGTCCATTTCGTGTCGGCTTTGGCATCAGCACTCAAAACTTTCTCTTCTTCGGCACTCAAGCTTCCTAACTTCTCTAGACTCCCCCACTTCCCACTACGTGGGAGATGTGTTGGCGATCATCGATTCGCCCTCTCGAGCAACTTGGCTTGGGTGAGGAGAGTTCGAGTCTTCCATAATTTCCCGCCTTGCCGGGATTTGTTGTCCTTACTTATGACTGCATTTATTACTTTGTCTTCCTCTTCAATCTATCTGGTTAAGGCTGTACATACACCGTCATCTGTGCCAGATATTTTATCGTCCTGTCGTGTCACTTCAGCCACCCAATTTCTCAACTTGTACTCTATCGCTCCCATTGTACGCGTTCCCTTGTTACCAGGAAACGTCGTCTCGTAATCCATCAACCGCTCTTGCATGTTTGTAATATTTTGAATCTTCACACTGGTCATCCATTTCAATTCATCCTTACTCCATGCTGAAAATTTCCTTTTGGTCTTCCACTTCTTCCGTCTGGATAATTCTGATTTTACTGGCCAACTATTACGCACACATAGGTCACGGTACTGCCTGCGAGTATCCATTTTGATGTCGTTTTCATTCTCCGGTATGTCTGGTTAAGCTTTGAGCCTTGCGATCTGCTCTTCCGTCAATTTCGTGTCGGCTTTGGCATCAGCACTCAAAACTTTCTCTTCTTCGGCACTCAAGCTTCCTAACTTCTCTTGACTTCCTCCACTTCCCACTACGTGTGGAGGTGTGTTGGTGACCATCAATTCACCCTCTCGAGCAACTTGGCTTGGGTCAGGAGAGTTCGAGTCTTCCATAATTTCCGCCTTGCCTGGTTTGTAGTCTTTATTTATGACTGCATTTATTACTTTGTCTTCCTCTTCGATCTATCTGGTTGGGGCTGTACATACACCGTCATCTGTGCCAGGTGATTTATCGTCCTGTCGTGTCACTTCAGCCACCCAATTTCTCAACTTGTACTCTATCGCTCCCATTGTACGCGTTCCCTTGTTACCAGGAAACGTCTTCTCGTAATCCAGCAACCGCTCTTGCATGTTTGTAATATTTCGAATCTTCACACTGGTCATCCATTTCAATTCATCCTTACTCCATGCTGAAAATTTCCTTTTGGTCTTCCACTTCTTCCGTCTGGATAATTCTGATTTTACTGGCCAATTATTACGCACACATAGGTCCCGGTACTGCCTGCGAATATCCATTTTGATGTCGTTTTAATTCTCCGGTATATCTGTTAAAGCTTTGAGCCCTGCTATCTGCTCTTCCGTCTTTTTCGTGTGTGCTTTGGCATCAGCACTCATAACTTTCTTTTCCCCTGCACTCAACCTTCCTAACTTCTCTAGACTTCCCCCACTTCCCACTACGTGTGGAGGTGTGTTGGTGACCATCGATTCGCCCTCTCGAGCAACTTGGCTTGGGTGAGGAGAGTTCGAGTCTTCCATACTTTCCCGCCTTGCTTGGTTTGTAGTCCTTATTTATGACTGCATTTAATACTTTGTCTTCCTCTTTAATCCATCTGGTTGGGGCTGTACATACACCGTCATCTGTGCCAGGTGATTTATCGTCCTGTCATGTCACTTCTGCCACCCAATTTCTCAACTTGTACTCTATCGCTCCCATTGTACGCGTTCCCTTGTTACCAGGAAACGTCTTCTCGTAATCCATCAACCGCTCTTGCATGTTTGTAATATTTTGAATCTTTACACTGGTCATTCATTCCAATTCATCCTTACTCCATGCTACAAATTTCCTCTTGGTCTTCCACTTCTTCCGTCTGGATAATTATGCTGGCCAATAATTACGCACAAATAGGTCACGGTACTGCCGGCAACTATCTTTACTGCCATTTTACTGGCCAATTATTACGCACAAATAGGTCACGGTACTGCCGGCTATTATCCTTCTTGGTGGCGTTTTCATTCTCCGGTATGTCTGGTTAAGCTTTGAACCCTGCCATCTGCTCTTCCGTCCATTTCGTGTCGGCTTTGGCATCAGAACTCAAAACTTTCTCTTCTTCGGCACTCAAGCTTCCTAACTTCTCTAGACTTCACCCACTTCCCACTACGTGTGGAGGTGTGTTGGTGACCATCGATTCGCCCTCTCGAGCAACTTGGCTTGGGTGAGGAGAGTTCGAGTCTTCCATAATTTCCCGCCTTGCCTGGTTTGTAGTCCTTACTTATGACTGCATTTAATACTCTGTCTTCTTCTTTAATCCATCTGGTTGGGGCTGTATGTACATACACCGTCATCTGTGCCAGGTGATTTATCGTCCTGTCGTGTCACTTCAGCCCCCCAATTTCTCAACTTGTACTCTATCGCACCCATTGTACGCGTTCCCTTGTTACCAGGAAACGTCTTCTCGTAATCCATTTACCGCCCTTGCATGTTTGTAATATTTCAAATCTTCACACTTGTCATCCATTTCAATTCATCCTTACTCCATGCTGCAAATTTCCTCTTGGTCTTCCCCTACTTCCGTCTGGATAATTCTGATTTTTACTGGCCTATTATTACGCACGCATAGGTCACGGTACTGCCTGCGAATATCCATTTTGATGTCGTTTTCATTCTCCGGTATATCGGTTAAACCTTTGAGCCCTGCCATCTGCTCTTCCGTCTATTTCGTGTGTGCTTTGGCATCAGCACTCAAAGCTTCCTTTTTTTCTGCACTCAAGCTTCCTAACTTCTCTAGACTACCCCCACTGCCCACTACGTGTGGAGGTGTGTTAATGACCATCGGTTCGCCCTCTCGAGCAACTTGGCTTGAGTGAGGAGAGTTCGAGTCTTCCATAATTTCCGCCTTGCTGGTTTGTAGTCTTACTTATGACTGCATTTAATACTTTGTCTTCCTCTTTAATCCATCTGGTTGGGGGCTGTACATACCCGTCATCTGTGCCAGGTGATTTATTGTCCTGTCGTGTCACTTCACCACCAACAAATTTCTCAACTTGTACTCTATCGCTCCCATTGTACGCGTTCCCTTTGTTACCAGGAAACGTCGTCTCGTAAATCCATAACCGCTCTTGCACGTTTGTAATATTTTGAATCTTCACACTGGGTCATCATTTCCAATCAATTCATCCTTACTCCATGCTGCAAATTTCCTCTTGGTCTTCCACTTCTTCCGTCCGGATAAATTATGATTTTACTGGCCAATTATTACGCACAACATAGGTCACGGTACTGCCGGCAAATATCTTCTTGGTGGCGTTTTCATTCTCCGGTATGTCTGGTTAAGCCTTTGAGCCTTGCGGTCTGCTCTTCCGTCCATTTCGTGTCGGCTTTGGAATCAGCACTCAAAACTTTCTTTTCCCCTGCACTCAAGCTTCCTAACTTCTCTCGACTTCCCCCACTTCCCACTACGTGTGGAGGTGTGTTGGTGACCATCGATTCGCCCTCTCGAGCAACTTGGCTTTGGTGAGGAGAGGAGTCTTCCATAATTTCCCGCCTTGCATTGTTTGTAGTCCTTACTTATGACTGCATTTAATACTTTGTCTTCCTCTTTAATCCATCTGGTTGGGGCTGTACATACACCGTCATCTGTGCCAGGTGATTTATCGTCCTGTCATGTCACTTCAGCCACCCAATTTCTCAACTTGTACTCTATCGCTCCCATTGTACGCTTTCCCTTGTTACCAGGAGACGTATTCTCGTAATCCATCAACCGCTCTTGCGTGTTTGTAATATTTCAAATCTTCACACTTGTCATCCATTTCAATTCATCCTTACTCCATGCTGCAAATTTCCTCTTGGTCTTCCACTTCTTCCGTCTGGATAATTCTGATATTACTGGCCAATTATTACGCACACATAGGTCCCGGTACCGCCTGCAAATATCCATTCTGGTGGCGTTTTTCTTCTCCGGTATGTCTGTAAAATTTTTAATCACTGCTATCTGTCCATTTCGTGTGTGCTTGGGCATCAGCACTCAAAACTTTCTCTTCTTCTGCACTCAAGCTTCCTAACTTCTCTTGACTTCCCCCACTTCCCACTACGTGTGGAGGTGTGTTGGTGACCATCGATTCGCCCTCTCGAGCAACTTGGCTTTGGTGAGGAGAGGAGTCTTCCATAATTTCCCGCCTTGCATTGTTTGTAGTCCTTACTTATGACTGCATTTAATACTTTGTCTTCCTCTTTAATCCATCTGGTTGGGGCTGTACATACACCGTCATCTGTGCCAGGTGATTTATCGTCCTGTCATGTCACTTCAGCCACCCAATTTCTCAACTTGTACTCTATCGCACCCATTGTACGCGTTTCCTTGTTACCAGGAAACGTCTTCTCGTAATCCATTAACCGCTCTTGCATGTTTGTAATATTTCGAATCTTCACACTGGTCATCCCTTCAATTCATCCTTACTTCATGCTGCAAATTTTCTATTGGTCTTCCCTACTTCCGTCTGGATAATTCTGATTTTACTGGCCAATTATTAAGCACAAATAGGTCACGGTACTGCCGGCAAATATCCATTTTGGTGGCGTTTTCTTTCTTCGGTATGTCTGTAAACCTTTGAGCCCTGCTATCTGCTCTTTCGTCCATTTCGTGTCGGCTTTGGCATCAGCACTCATAGCTTCCTCTTCCTCTGCACTCAAGCTTCCTAACTTCTCTAGACTTCCCCCACTTCCCACTACGTGTGGAGGTGTGTTGGTGACCATCGATTCGCCCTCTCGAGCAACTTGACTTTGGTGAGGAGAGGAGTCTTCCATAATTTCCCGCCTTGCCTGGTTTGTAGTCCTTACTTATGACTGCATTTAATTTTTTGTCTTCCTCTTTAATCCATCTGGTTGGGGCTGTACATACACCGTCATCTGTACCAGGTGATTTATCGTCCTGTCGTGTCACTTCAGCCACCCAATTTCTCAACTTGTACTCTATCGCTCCCATTGTACGCTCTTCCCTTGTTACCAGGAAACGTCTTCTCGTAATCCATCAACCGCTCTTGAATGTTTATAATATTTCGTATCTTCGCATTTGTCATTCATTTGAATTCATCCTTACTCCATGCTGCAAATTTCCTCTTGGTCTTCTACCTTTTCTGTCTGGATAATTCTGATTTTACTGACCAATTATTACGCACACATAGGTCACGGTGCCTGCTAATATCCATTTTGGTGGCGTTTTCCTTCTCCGGTATGTGTGTTAAAGCTTTGAGCCCTGCTATCTGCTCTTCCGTCCATTTCGTGTGTGCTTTGGCATCGGCACTCATAGCTTCATCTTTCTCTGCACTCAGGCTTCCTAACTTCTCTTGACTTCTTCCACATCCCACTACGTGTGGAGGTGTGTTGGTGACCATCGATTCGCCCTCTCGAGCAATTTAGCTTGGGTGAGGAGTGTTCGAGTCTTCCATAATTTCCTGACTTGCCTGGATTGTAGTCCTTACTTATGACTGCATTTAATACTTTGTCTTCCTCTTCAAACCGTCTGGTTGGGGCTGTACATACACCGTCATCTGTGCCAGGTGATTTGTCGTCCTGTCGTGTCATTCAGCCACCCAATTTCTCAACTTGTACTCTATCGCTTCCATTGTATGCTCTTCCCTTGTTACCAGGAAACGTCTTCTCGTAATCCAGCAACCGCTCTTGCATGTTTGTAATATTTCGAATCTTCACACTGGTCATCCATTTCAATTCATCCTAACTCCATGCCGCAGATTTCCTCTTGGCCTCCCACTTCTTCCGTCTGGGTAATTCTGATTTTAACTGGCCAATTATTACGGACACATAACTCACGGTACTACCTGTAAATATCCATTTTGGTGGCGTTTTCATTCTCCGGTATGGCTATTAAAGCTTTGAGCCCTGCTATCTGCTCTGTCGTCCATTTCGTATGTGCGTTGGCATCAGCACTCATAATTTTCTCTTCCTCGGCACTCAAGCTTTTTAACTTCTCTTGACTTCTTCCACTTTCCACTACGTGTGGAGGTGTGTTGGTGACCATCGATTCGCCCTCTCGAGCAATTTAGCTTGGGTGAGGAGTGTTCGAGTCTTCCATAATTTCCTGACTTGTCTGGATTGTAGTCCTTACTTATGACTACATTTAATACTTTTGTCTTCCTCTTTAATCCATCTGGTTGGGGCTGTACATACACCGTCATCTGTACCAGGTGATTTATCGTCCTGTCGTGTCACTTCAGCCACCCAATTTCTCAACTTGTACTCTATCGCTCCCATTGTACGCGTTCCCTTGTTACCAGGAAACGTCTATTCGTAATCCAGCAACCGCTCTTGCATGTTTGTAATATTTCGAATCTTCACACTGGTCATCCATTTCAATTCATCCTTACTCCATGCCGCAGATTTCCTCTTGGTCTCCCACTTCTTCCGTCTGGGTAATTCTGATTTTAACTGGCCAATTATTACGCACACATAACTCACGGTACTACCTGTAAATATCCATTTTGGTGGCGTTTTCATTCTCCGGTATGGCTGTTAAAGCTTTGATCCCTGCTATCTGCTCTTCCGTCCATTTCGTATGTGCGTTGGCATCAGCACTCATAATTTTCTCTTCCTCGGCACTCAAGCTTTTTAACTTCTCTTGACTTCTTCCACTTTCCACTACGTGTGGAGGTGTGTTGGTGACCATCGATTCGCCCTCTCGAGCAATTTAGCTTGGGTGAGGAGTGTTCGAGTCTTCCATAATTTCCTGACTTGCCTGGATTGTAGTCCTTACTTATGACTGCATTTAATACTTTGTCCTCCTCTTCAAACCGTCTGGTTGGGGATGTACATACACCGTCATCTGCGCCAGGTGATTTATCGTCCTGTCGTGTCACTTCAGCCACCCAATTTCTCAACTTGTACTCTATCGCTCCCATTGTACACTTTCCGTTGTTACCAGGAAACGTCTTCTCGTAATCCAGCAACCGCTCTTGCATGTTTGTAATATTTCGAATCTCCACACTTGTCATCCGTTTCAATGTATTCTTACTCCATGCTGCAAATTTACTCTTGGTCTTTCACTTCTTCCGTCTGGATAATTCTGATTTTAACTGGCCTATTATTACTCACAAATAGGCCACGGTATTGCCTGCAAATATCCATTTTGGTGGCGTTTTCCTTCTCCGGTATTTCTGCTAAAGCTTTGAGCCCTGCTATCTGCTCTTCCGTACATTTCGTGTGTGCGTTGGCATCAGCACTGATAGCTTCTTCTTCCTCTGCACGCAAGCTTCCTAACTTCTCTTGACTTCCTCCACTTCCCACTACGTGTGGAGGTGTGTTGGTGACCATCGATTCGCCCTCTCGAGCAACTTGGCTTGGGTGAGGAGTGTTCGAGTCTTCCATAATTTCCTGACTTGCCTGGTATGTATTCCTTACTTGTGACTGCATTTAATACCTTGCCCTCCTCTTCAAACCGTCTGGTTGGGGCTGTACATACACCGTCATCTGTGCCAGGTGATTTATCGTCCTGTCGTGTCACTTCAGCCACCCGATTTCTCAACTTGTACTCTATCGCTCCCATTGTACGCTCTTCCCTTGTTACCAGGAAACGTCTTCTCGTAATCCATCAACTGCTCTTGCATGTTTGTAATATTTCGAATATGCACACTGATCATCCATTTTAATTCATCCTTACTCTATGCCGCAAATTTCCTCTTGGTCTACCACTTCTTCCGTCTGGATAATTCTGATTTTACTGGCCTATTATTACGCACAAATAGGTCACGGTATTGCCTGCAAATATCCATTTTGGTGGCGTTTTCATTATCCGGTATGTCTTTTAAAGCTTTGAGCCCTGCTATCTGCTCTTCCGTTCATTTCGTATGTGCGTTGGCATCAGCACTGATAGCTTCCTATTCCTCTGCACGCAAGCTTCCTAACTTCTATAACTTCCTCCACTTCCCACTACGTGTGGAGGTGTGTTGGTGACCATCGATTCGCCCTCTCGAGCAACTTGGCTTGGGTGAGGAGTGTTCGAGTCTTCCATAATTTCCTGACTTGCCTGGTATGTATTCCTTACTTATGACTGCATTTAATACCTTGCCCTCATCTTCAAACCGTCTGGTTGGGGCTGTACATACACCGTCATCTGTGCCAGGTGATTTATCGTCCTGTCGTGTCACTTCAGCCACCCGATTTCTCAACTTGTACTCTATCGCTCCCATTGTACGCTCTTCCCTTGTTACCAGAAAACGTCTTCTCGTAATCCATCAACCGCTCTTGCATGTTTGTAATAATTTGAATCTGCACACTGGTCATCCATTTCAATTCATCCTTACTCCATGCCGCAAATTTCCTCTTGGTCTTCCACTTCTTCCGTCTGGATAATCCTGATTTTACTGGCCAATAATTACGCACACATAGGCCACGGTACTGCCTGCAAATATCCATTTTAATGGCGTTTTCATTCTCCGGTATGTCTGTTAAAGCTTTGAGCCCTGCTATCTGCTCTTTCGTCCATTTCGTGTGTGCTTTGGCATCAGCACTCGTAGCTATCTCTTCCTCTGCACTCAAGCTTCCTAACTTCTCTAGACTTCCTCCACTTCCCACTACGTGTGGAGGTGCGTTGGTGACCATCGATTCGCCCTATCGAGCAACTTGGCTTGGGTGAGGAGAGTTCGAGTCTTCCATAATTTCCCGCCGTGCCGGGATTGTAGTCCTTACTTATGACTACATTTAATACTCTGTCTTCCTCTTTAATCCATCTGGTTGGGGCTGTATGTACAGACACCGTCATCTGTACCAGGTGATTTATCGTCCTGTCGTGTCACTTCAGCCACCCAATTTCTCAACTTGTACTCTATCGCTCCCATTGTACGCGTTCCCTTGTTACCAAGAAACGTCTTCTCGTAATCCATCAACCGCTCTTGCACGTTTGTAATATTTCGAATCTTCACACTGGTCATCCATTTCAATTCATCCTTACTCCATGCCGCAAATTTCCTCTTGGTCTTCCACTTCTTCCGTCTGGATAATTCTGATTTTACTGGCCAATTATTACGCACAAATAGGTCACGGTACTGCCGGCAAATATCCATTTTGGTGGCGTTTTCATTCTCCGGTATGTCTGTTAAAGCTTTGAGCCCTGCTATCTGCTCTTTCGTCCATTTCGTGTGTGCTTTGGCATCAGCACTCGTAGCTATCTCTTCCTCTGCACTCAAGCTTCCTAACTTCTCTAGACTTCCTCCACTTCCCACTACGTGTGGAGGTGCGTTGGTGACCATCGATTCGCCCTCTCGAGCAACTTGGCTTGGGTGAGGAGAGTTCGAGTCTTCCATACTTTCCCGCCGTTCCGGGATTGTAGTCCTCACTTATGACTACATTTAATACTTTGTCTTCCTCTTTAATCCATCTGGTTGGGGCTGTACATACACCGTCATCTGTACCAGGTGATTTATCGTCCTGTCGTGTCACTTCAGCCACCCAATTTCACAACTTGTACTCTATCGCTCCCATTGTACGCGTTCTTTTGTTACCCGGAAACGTCTTCTCGTAATCCATCAACCGCTCTTGCATGTTTGTAATGTTTTGAATTTTAACCCTGGTCATCCATTTCAAGGTATCGTGCGCCTTGAACTCATCTTTTATAGCTTGAATCCACGTCGTAGGTTGAGGTGACTGTAGTGCTTTGGCATATGGCTAAAGAACCATTAAACCATCCCCACCTTGGGCACTTAATGCGTATGTTACCAAATCATCGACACAGCGAGGACGCTTTAGCCTTGGTGCATCCTCGTTTATGCTAACGATTTGTAAACTGCCATGGTCGGTTCGTCATATTACAAAGGACAGGGGGTTAAAATGTCGCTGGATACGAACGGAAACAAGTGCATTTTCATTTGCTTTCGTGTGTCTTGTCCATTTGACTTCGCAGAATTAACTTATCCGAAGGCCGTAAATTCGCTGATGGTTCGTCGTTTGGCGATACAGATAGTAAAGCAAGAGCCATAGATTCAACATCAAATTGACTTGTGCATCATGATCGTCTCCAAGTCGATGTCATGATCAACTGTGGTCTTGACGCTCGTCCAACACTACTGATCGAGGTACCACAAGTCGACCACACGGTAGGCTTTTGAGGTTAAGGAGTACCCAAGAAACATGCATCGAAACGCCTTGGCGTCGAGCTTCGAATGCTTTTCTTTGAATTTGCGCAATCCTTTTGACCCAAACACTTGTAAGTAAGTGAGTAAGAGTAGGAAGCTTGCCTATCCAACGCTTGTATGGGACCTCGTTATGTGCGAACGATGGTAGACAATCAACTAAACAAACAGCACCATTAATGGCATCCGCCCACCATGTCGGTCTTACAGCGTTGTTGTAAAGCATCGCTCTAGCCTTTTCAAACAACGTACGATTTATACCTTCAGCAAGTTCATTTTGCTGGGGAGAGTACGGGACGCTCGTCTGGTGCACGATCCCTTCTTTACAGAGAAGTTCAGTAACTTTGTTTCCACAATATTCTCCACCATTGTCGATTTGCAGGATGGAAATTGACGCTGCCTGCCGCTTCTCGACCTCCGCTTTATATGTTCAAAGGTGCTCCACCACCTCACTCTTCTTGGGCATGAAATAGACATACACAAAACATGATAATCATCAACAAATGTGACGACAGCTTTCGCAGCTGTCTCGGTGGGAATTACGCATTTCGATCTCACCGAAAAGAGTCCGTGTCTTCCCTTGCGAAGTGTAAGAAATGTATTACCTCCTCTTGAGAGCTCGCATGTGCTGCCAAGAAAAGACGGTCGAATCCCACGTTCAATAATCTTCAACACGTGCTTCGTCATGTGTGCACTCGCACCGCTATTCATTTACCACTCGGAACGTTCCGGACTCGCCATAGCAAACACATATTCTGGATTTATACAATTTAGCTTCGACGAGCGACAGTAAGCTTCCTTGTTGCCAACTTTGCCACATTCAAAACATCGGCCTCGAAATTTAAACGACAATTTTGCAATCTTGGGTTGATGCCGCGTGGACCGAAACGCTCTTCGTGTCTGCTCTCAATATACTCACGCTTGCGTATTTCTGCCGCTTGCAGCATAGTGACCTCTGCGATGTTCTCGGGTAATTCGATCTTTACATGGTACTCCCTCGGGATACTACCCAGCAAGACCTGTTGCTTCTCGTCGAGTGGGTCACCAGTAGCAGCTAGCGCCGTGTACAATTCCTTCAATCGTCTAAGGTGGTTGAGTTGTGGCACTGAAGCCATCTCCATGACCTCTATGTGTAAGTACACTCTCAAGTACAATAAATAACAAAATATAAAAATTTAAGAGTCGACGGTGCAAATGATTGCGGTTTTGGTGCAAATCACTGAAAAAGGTGTACTACTTCCTACTTATGTATTCCTACTTTTTTATTCCTACTTATGGTTACTTAAATGTAACTTCCTTATTGACCGATCAGCCACTAGAGTTGTCACAAAGTCAGCTTCCTCCACTTTATCACAGCCTCCCCTTGCGATGCTACAGCAAGCCCGTGGGCAATAGCGAGCACCATAATCCTTGAATATAACACTGAGTACTTGTATCTTCATCTCATGCTTCTCTGATTCCAAAAATCATCTTGTAACACCTTTTTGGCATCCGCATCTCTTCAAGACGTAACACATCCAGGTGTCCTGAGTATCTCTGCATTTTTCATTAACATTTTCCATACTCCACTCTGTTCATAAGCTTGCCGAGGCGCCAACACAAACAGATAATTCTTGGAACGACTCAATGACCCAATGACCGCGCGGGATAGTCCAGCATAAAGCCCAACGTCCCCGTCCTCACCATGGACGCAATAGTAATATCCGCTTCTTTACCCTGACTTGAGTCAGTCGTGGTCACTGTAATAGTCAGGTTGTCCATATCGTTTCCTTGTAATTTGAGCCCATATTCTCGAATATCATCCACTTGCTTCTGATACGGTGATATGGTTAATAACGACTGTGCTCTTGATCATGTACCCTCGGCTAATGCCAGGGTAGCATTTATTCGTCGTACGACCTCCACAGTCATTGCTACCTCTACAAACTTATGCAGATTATCCTTGTCTGAGCTTCTGATGGCGTTGCTCCTTAAGCTCGCGGGCGTACTTATCCAGATGACACGTTCTGTTCTCACGATTCCCCCGGCTGGTTAAACGACTCTTCATGCGTCATACGGGCTACAGGAGGAAGCTTCATATCCTGCAGATTGTCTACCCCCGGTAGCACTCGGTCTACTATTTCTTAAGGGTAGAACGTCTGAAGAAATGCGGTAATCTTAGGATGACTTCGAAACTCAGCAGTCATGGTAATTTCCAAGAAATCTGACACCTTCTTTCTTTGCACCCTATGGTGTTCAAAGGTGTGCAATTTGGACCAGGTCCTTTTGTGTCGCCTCGTGTCAGATCTGTAATAATGACGTTAAGTTTCATCCAGTGGAGTATAGGCATACAATTAATATGGGTCCCCAATCGCCACCACTACTTCGGTGTTCGCGCGCAACGCTTGGAGCAACGCTAATTCGCATGTCTACGCCCCTTCACCATTGACAATAAGATGAAAACGCAGTGATCGATATTCGTGCCGACTCAGTTGTAACAACGTGGCGATTATTACTCTGGCTTTACTCCATACATTCTTTGGCGCTTGATCCAGAGCTGCTCGACTATTTCTTCCCGCCCATTGGTACGAAGGCGTTCTTTTTCCCATACGCTCAATCTCTCCAATAAATCGGTTCCGGCAGTTTTCCAATTCCAACATTTCGCCTCGCGGGTGTTCCCAATCTTAATATATTGCTTGCACATCTATAACTTCCAACGATAACAATTTATTGAGATCTTCATCGATGGCTGCATTAGTTTCTGACACAATAACTATCCTTTCTTTTGCGGATATGCTTTCCAGAATGCTGTGATTAATGATGCGATAGTAGAGGTCTTCCCACATCCATATGGACCCCTTGCTAGGATGATTCCCAGTTTGGTAAGCCCGTCGATGACCACTTGACATTGCCTTCTGTCGAGAAATTTCACGCATCGTTGGTAGGTTCCGTCGCCAAGCGCTTTACTTCTCTCTGTGGCTGCACGGTCCTCCGTACATGAGTCACGATTGATAATCTTCTGAACCAGTGGTGGTGTTGGCTTCATTATTGTTAACTCTTTCACGGTCATAAAACGCTGCACATGATTTTGTACGTTCACTTTTGTTTCCCAACACAATTCATGCATGCAGCCGCGTACTTCCCAAATAGATACATTAGTCAATGGTGAATATTGACCATCCACATAAAACAGTATCCCGGTCCAATCGTTTCGTATATCTGACCAGTGTACGCCTTAATTTCGCCAACATCCCATATTCGTAAGGCATTAGCTCATCTTGTACGATTCATCCGCTTCTTGCATAGTTGGATGTAAATAAGACTGCCTAATAATGGCAGTACGTGAACCACTGTCGTCGCAGCAGTTTCCACCGGCCACTGTTTCGTAATACAATGGCCTATCCAACGACATTGAGATGCTCTCGCTTGTTAGGCTCATTTACGACCGCTAAGCATTCGAGTGAAGTGCGGCACCATGCACCGCCGTGTGCTGCCAATGTCATTGTCAACCAATAGTCTGCGTTAGATACAAAATTATCGATGTATACCTCTTGATCTTGTATGTACTCCAATGATGGTACGAACAGCAGCAGCTATGGCGAAAAAAGAATGGGACGTTTAAACACCAAACATCCAAGAAAGGGACACTCGACGAAATATTGGAAAGACGCGCATGAAGGCATTCTCATAAAAGCTATAGCACATAAGAAGCCAAGATATGCGGTGTGTAAGTTATCAATGGAAACAGGAATTCCATGGCGCTATATTAACGCTCGCTGGGCCGCTCTGACAAGACAGAGTAAGGAATCCGAAGAAGAACAACTGAAGACGTCAGGAGAGATGAGTCGCCAGTCGACATTGAAGAGGTAAGAGATTTGAAAATACCCCCCCCCGCATGGTTGGGAAGACACTGGATACATCACTCGAGGGGATGTAAATTTTTCGTTGGATGCAGAGAAAGAAGAGAGTGTATAAGCTTCGAACAAATTGAAGAGAAAAGAATGTATCAGCCATTGACAAGGAAGAAAAGAAAAGCACGCCGATGATAGATCTTACGAGGAGCGAGTCAGAGTCGGAGTCAGAGAAAGATTCAGACGCCATCTATTATGACCTGCTTTACGGGATCAATCAGACGCCGGCGCAAGAACCTATGGAAGAAGTATATGAGGAAAAGAGACCCGCAACCCCAACTTTGGAGGATGATAAAGATGACCAAGAGGAAGGGAACAAGTCGGATAAATTTGAAGCAGGCATCCTTGGGTTTGTGACTCCACTACCGTACTCTGAAGAATCAGCGGAAGATAATAGGAAGAAAACCCAGGATTTACAACCATTTGCAATAGGAGAACGTTGTGGTCTTTCAGCCCCCATTCGAAATAGAGTCTGTAGATCCTCTACAGCGCGGGACTCTACGCTGAGAAATGTGGATGTTCTAGCAAGTCGAAGATGCCATGAATGGAAGATTTGTTTTCAGGATATAATTCGTGATAATGGATCAATGCCAGTGATTACATTTACCAGGGTGGACAGGATGGCCAACCAAGGGAAGTTAACCTCAAGGACTTACGATTGATTCTACCAGCCACGATTGTGAGAACAGAAGGTCCACCTTCGTAGTGTTTTTGCGGAAATGTTGGGGGGGGGCATATGGACAATGTCGAGACTAGCTGTGCTGTCTAATGGTGGATACGAATGACCCCAAGCTAAACCATGGAGGCAATTGGTTTCGTGGGCCATCCATAGTTGACTGTTTACCTTGGGCCAAAGCTCGACTGATTATTTTGTAGTCCTTACTTATGACTGCGTTTAATACGTTGTCGCCCTCTTCAATCCATCTTGTTGGAGCTGTACATACCCCGTCATCAGTGCCAGGTGATTTATCGTCATGTCGTGTCACTTCAGCGACCCAATTTCTCAATTTATACTCTATCGCTCCCATTGTACGCTTTCCTTTGTTTCCAGGAAACGTCTTCTCGTAATCCATCAACCGCTCTTGCCTGTTTGTAATATTTTGAATATTCACACTGTCATCCATTTCAATTCATCCTTACCCCATGCTGCGAATTCCCGCTTCCTCTGGGTCTTCCACTTCTTCCGTCTGGATAAATCTGATTTTACTGGCCAATTATTACGCACACATAGGTCATAGTAATGCTTGCAAATATCCATTTTGGTGGCGTTTTCATTCTCTGCCATGTCTGTTAAGGGTATGCTCTTCCGTCCTTTTCGTTTGTGCTTTAGTATCAGCACTCATTACTTTCTCTTCCTCTGCACTCAAGCTTCCTAACTTCTCTTTACTTCCTCCACTTCTCACCACGTGAGGAGGTGTGTTGGTGATTATCGATTCGGCCTCTGGAGCGACTTGACTTGGGTGAAGAGTCTTCGAGTCTTCCATAATTTCCCGCTTTGCCTGGATGACTTGTTACATACTTGACTTCATGCTTTACAGTTGCCTGAGGCGCTCCGCCGTGTCTCCGTTATTATTCCTTCGGTGTATAGTGAGAGTTTTGTAAAATAACTCTCTATCTTGTGTAGGCCACATTTGACTCGGTAGTACCGGAACAGAGCCCGTTCCGAACATAAGAGACCAAACAAACCGGTCCCTTAAAAAAACCGGTCCGGTTCATTCATACCGGTCCGGTTCGTAGCTGTTCCGGACAATTCCACTCGGAACCGGTTCGAGCAACACACTGAAACAGAGCCCGTTCCGGAAGGGTATTACCGAAATAGAGCCCGCTCTGGACAAAATTCTCCACATCTTTTGTACAATTTAGGTACCATAATTTGATAATTTCCTTGGAATACCATCGTCCTCCATTTCACAACGTATACTTCCACATGCATACACCACGCACAGTTGTCGGGACTCCTACAGCCGTTTACATTGCGTCACATTCGAATAACGTTCCTTGCGGGACTGTGTTCGTCATAATGAAAGACATATTGACTTCATCGGCACACATTTAAGGTCATCCCATATTCTAATCACATTTTTTCTTGTAGTAGTGCCACATTTTCAGACTGTTCCACCACATGCGTCATCACTTAGTGCTTTGGCGGCACCCATTTAAGGCTGTTTCATCACACATTCTTTTTTTTCATGCTTTGGCGGCACACAGTTAAGGCCGTTTCATCACATGCACTCATTTTACACGCTTCGGCGGCACACATTAAAGGCCGTTACATCACATGAGGCAATCACAGCACTTAACACCAGCCTTTGCTCCAATCATTTCATTGTAATATAAAAACAATTACATCATTCACGTTGAACTGAGTCACTCCTAAAACCTTCTACAGCTTTAATTCTTGTATACTCAGGATCGCTATGTTATGATCGCTTGAGTCGTCTTCAGGGTAGTTCCTTGATCATACTCTTTTTGTTTGTTAGTGCAGCGAACTCGGGCCCGCACTCTATCGGCTCACAACCAACTTGGGTACGTGTCATGTACGCTGCTTCTTCTCTTGATCTTGTGTCGCGTGACTTGTTCAATATCGCCATCACGCACGATTTGTCTTTTTCTTGATGTCATGTTTTATCCTGGCCCATTACCAGCTTAATCATCTTGTTCTGCTCTTCAGCACTTGTCCACTTCGTATACAGTCCGACCAAACCGAGAACTTACTTGCCCTTGCATCTGAACGCTGATCAGAGGCTGATCAGCCCTGATCACGATCGCCATAGTGATCAACCGAGTGATCAGGTGGTGATCAGGCTGATCAGCCCTTGATCACCTCGGGAACGCTCTAGGTCGTCATCATCACGACTCAATTCATCTTCTAAGCCACACTTCCGATCTTTATACCCCGCCAGGACAACCATATAACATCGATCTCGGTTGATCAGGCCTGATCAGGCCTTGCCACGTCATATTCGGACCAACCAAAGGTTCTCATCACTCACACAACCTGTCACTCCACATGCCCGACTTCATTCCTCATCTAATCTTCATTGCTCGGGCATGATAGGCTGATCAGGCCGTAACTTCGTGTCATGATCAACTTCAACCACTATACCATTCAGAGATCGACTGGTCACCTGCCCTTGATACGTCATGTCAACAGTCGCTCTTTTCTTATTACATCCACGGGAACTCCACTTAGTAACTGTAGTAACGATCGTGATCGTGATCTCCATCATTCCGTCAGTGTCTGGGACTGGGCTTAACGACAGTACTTGGCTGATTTCTCCACGTCGTGAATATCCGTTGTCCGCCACCTTTTCCTCTTAATCGTGATCAGCCTTTTCCACCCATCAACCGTCATATGTTGATGGGTGTTCTATCGTCACCAATCAA
>MIQA02024263.1:0-16698 GCA_001887855.2 Sclerospora graminicola
CACAGGTGAACTAGAAAAAAAAATATTTTTATGGCAACTGGTGGTTTATCTGGAGAAATTGGAGATCCAGACGCCTTCGTCTTATCATCGTGCACGGCGGCTGTCGCTTCGTCCATGTCAATATCAATGAGCGTCGATCCCACTTTGGCCATCTCACCGACATCATAATGAAGAATAGGAAAAGAAAGAATGGTGGGTTCCGGTGAAGTTTGATAAAGGAGTGGGGTTCTGTGAATTTTTGGTGGAAACCGTGGGTCGAGAACAAACGTAACCCGGTGGATACAATGCACACTTGTTTGTGCTTGCTTGGAGCTGGTCGATCGCCCAATATGCCTGCTACACATGGATATTTCGTTGATGAAGACGTTTGTCGAGAACAATAGTAGCCTTGAGGACAATTGTGGGAGCTTTACTCTCTATTTCGCAATAAAACCGCTGGGGCAGACTATACATGCTCCAAGCCGAGTCCATCGGCAATCGTTCCTGCTGGATAATGGGTCTGGCTCGAACGATACATCTGGACATTCAATGTAAGCCCTTGAGGACAACGTCGTTGCGCTTCTTTCTCCACCAGCACACACAAAGCCAGCGGGACACCACTGCTTAAACGGCTTGCTCAGGTCCGACGTCCGGCAGAGGAAACCACGAGGACAGGAAAGACAGAAGGTGGCGTTCGAATTTTGCGTTGTCTTGGCAAATAAACCAGGAAGACACGGAATGAGATTGCTCGTACCTTGTTTACAGTAGTGTCCACTTGGACAGATGTCACCAATGAGGCCGCGGGAATTGGTTTGGCGCTTTGGCACGTTGGGTTTGCAATATAGGATCCTTGGACACAATACAAACCTTCATTATATTAAAGCTGCGTCTTGACGCTGATTTGTCGACAAACAGTACGATCCCGCATTGCACACGAATGGAATCGCCGAGCCTTTGGAACAATTGGTGCTGGAAGCATGGATTGTTGTTTTGACTGGGGTGCTCGTCGCCGACCCACCGGAACAGTAAATCGCACTACGACACGGACTTGAAGGCTTGTTTGCGGCAAAGCACTCGACCAAAGTACCTCCTGTGGCTGGAGTACGTTGTGACTGGGCTTGAAATCCCGTCCGATATCCAAACGTCCCTATGGAGATTCGTGCGTCACTCGGGATTTTTGCAAGGCAATAGTGACCCATAGGACATAGATTGCTTAAGTAATCAGTGCAACCTAAAGGACAAAAGTAGCTGAAAGGACAGTTTTGACACGTTGAAGACGCCGTGACGGTGGTGTACGATTCTTTCGGACTGAGGAGTGGATTGGCTGAACTCTTCGGACACTACAAGCTGAGGGGACAAGCTTGTCCACCAAACGACATCGTCACGCTGGTCGTAATGACAAGCGTGGATACATCAGAGGATGTATTCGATTGTGTATTTTTTGCGCTTGCAATAATATCCCAGATCGTATAATCCTGTTGGAATGGCTAATCCACTGTCACTACAATTGGACCCTTCAAGAGACACACTCGGTAGCTTGGATCAGTCCGGTTCAAGTCGAATAGGTGCCACGAGGACACGGAAGTGGCTAAGACGAGTTTAAGACAATAGGACCCACGTGGGCATAAGAGCATGTCGTTGCCTCAATTCTTGCCAAACGCACTCTCTTTTCCTGCTGGACAGTGGAATCCCGCATCACAGTGTCTTGTAGGCTGAACTATCACAGTAGATCTCTGGTGAACATTCCATACACTCGGTTACGTTTCTAAAGCGCAAGTTGATACTAAACGTTACAAACGGACACGGTAATGGGCTTGCTGCTGTCCCTCGAGAAAAACGTACACTCAACATACGTCCTTGTTGCAATGCCATCGCAAAAGAAGCCGGCCTATGGGATACGTCTCACACGGGGCTTGATTTTCTTTTCCAGCAAATGTGCCCGCCAAGCACTTGATGGAAGCTTTACTTGCTTTGGGACACTAACTTCCAGACTAGAAGACCGCTTCAGTCACGTTATCGGTTGGTGTGGGAGACGAAGCGTCAAGACACAGTAGTAGACCGGAGAACACGAGCCAGGCGGCTGGATTAAGCCTAGTATTTGCCACCGGGAGATGGAGAAGACGAGGCAAGCCTTATCTCTCCTGTTGTCGTTTAAAAGGATCCCGTTTGACACTGTATTGCACTTCCCGTTCCTTCGGAACAAAAATGATTGGCTAGTGGGCAACACCTGGGGGAGACAAAACGAAGTCACGAGTTGCTCCGTCATGTGCGTTGTGCGGCACATTACTATAAGTTTGAGTCACGTAGTAGGAATGGGCGAGCCACTAATACAGACAAAGCCAACAAGACATGGTCCATTGGGGGAAGAAGACCGTAGGATTCGCAATACATTCCTAGAGGACAGGATTCACATTGTACCTGTTTGAGAAAATTCGGAGCCGCTGCAAACGTACCGGGTGAACAAACTGGTACCATGAGGACAATAGTCTCCATTTGGGACAGCGTATCGGGCTTTTTGCCCCTGGTAAACTGCATAAAACCAGCGGGACATTGGAGGGATTGATCTTGAGCACGATATAGGCTGTATTGTCCTGGAGGACATGGTGACGGAGCGGTGGTCCCAACGAGGGAGGAAAATCCACTTCTCTTTTTCTATGCGACTCAAAAGTCCGGAAGACGAATGGAGCAGTAGTTGTTACAGTCTGGTCATTGCGGCCTTAATCAATTGCACATATTGATCAACCCATTTCCCAAACACTAGGATTCTGTAACGGCATGCCAGATATAACCACGACTTTTGCATCTCCGTCATGCGCAAAGTGATGCCCGTAATCACTTTGGCCAACATCGACGAATGTATCTTTGCAAAATTAACACTTAATGTTTGCTTCGTTTTGGTAGACACCACAAATGGTTCGGTAGTCGGCACCAATACTCGTGTTGCAAAAGAATATCCTTTGATTTTCCAATCCCTTGTCGATGGCGTTTTCACGTCCAGACTAGGTTTTGCCACTATGTCGACAAATGCTGACCTCCAGTAGCAAAAGATATTATGCAAACAAGACCAAGATCATGTCGGACTTTATGTCGAAGGAAGTCAATGCAACATCGACAGTGGTGCAATCACGCCTTTCTCGGTGCTTGATCGCACTGTTGACAACTTTGGGCACGAAATTGATCAAGTACAAATCTATATTTTCCAGTGTGCCAAACGGTTCGGTCGCATTTTTCTTGCGCACAAATCATCAACAAACATTTTGCTTCATGTTGATCCAACAAAACATGACCGCCACAGACGGCCCAATTTTGTTGAAAGTAACCAAACAGGCCCAAATATAATGCAGTCTACATAATTTCCTGCACCGCGAGATTGGTTGAAATAACGCACAATTTACATAGTTCTTGTTTAGACAAATAGAACACAAATTATTGGGTAGACGAAGGTTATACGTCGTCCGTCATCACACACACTCCACAACACTCGTCAAATGGGATGAAACGGTCGCTTTACAGGATCACGAAGCTGCACAAGAGATCAAGGAGCTTCATGATGCTGGAGAGGCCATTCGTGGTGCTCGCAGTGTCCATCGGCTTTAATCTTATACGGCTACTCAACAATAAAGTGGATACAAGGTCACAACACTACACGCCGATGGTGGTGGCAAATTCGGTGATCTTAACATTGCAAATCTATGTGCAGAGCTGGAATCGAACATCGATTCACGAATCCCTACTGTCCAAAAGAAAATTCCATTGAGGAGCGCGCTAACGTTGTCATGGCTACTAAGATGCGTGCACTGTTACAAATGACTGGACTTCCTAAGTCACTATCTGCAGCAGCCTACCTACGGGCGATTACTGCTGTCAATGTGACCAGCATCAGCGCGCTAAAAGGAAGGACGCCTCACGAGGCACTATATAAAACCATTTTCGATGTCAGATTTCAGCGCATGTGGGGATATATCGCTTGGGCTACAGTGCGAATACAACCACGTAGTGGTCACCCAAAGATGCCAACAAGATCAGTCACTGCTCTACTGATGATTTATTCTCCCGACACGAAGAGATACCTTTAACGTGAAGTGCGTTCGTGTAAGATCATCAAGTCGCGTCAGAAACCTTCAGTTCTTCGAAAGGTTCATGCTAGAACGAGACGACGTGGAGAAGATGCTTCTTAACACATTGAGTATGACGATCACGCTATCTCTATCCTGCTCTAGTACATATCTGTACTAGAGCAGGATAGAGATAGCGTGATCGTCATACTATCTGTACGACTGTAGGCGAGTCAGCCTAGTACCGTAGCTACCTCTAAGTGCAGAAGCTGTAGGAGTGTCGGATACGACAACCACAGTCTCGAATACATTGTCTCATACGACAACCCCAGACTCTAACGATCAAGTGGGAGTTTAACCTGATCCAGTGGGAGTTAAACCTGATCCAGTGGGAGTGTCCGGAGGACACAAGCATGCCCGCTGCGAGCCATAGACCAAAGCAGAATGACGCCATTGACGAATGGGAAGACCAAGCTCTCAGCTTAAGGATAGCATTGTCAAAATTGGAGACAAGATCACTGTCTACGCTACATTCAATGAGGCGAGACCTACTGTTCCATCCGATCCACGTCAATTACCTATGGCGAAGGACGTACCTACTCCACGGAAACACAAGGAAGCAATACACTCCATTTCTACCCACTATTGGGAAGCTGCTGAAAACGAAGAACTAGTGTCTTTTCAAGCACATGGAACGTGGCGTGAAGTACTACGATCAGCTGAGGAGCGCTACTCGGCCGCTGGTTGATCGTTCCAAAGATCGCCACCGTGCGATTCCGTGCCGCTGGGTTTAAAAGGCAGACTCTAATGGTTTTATTCCCCGCTTCAAAGCACGACTACTTATTCATGGTTTTCGTAAACGACATGGTGCCGACTATATTCTCCAGTGGTGCGCTACGACTCTATTCGTGCATCACTGTACTATGCACTACGATGCAGTTGGACAGAACTACAATACGACATGACCGCGTTTCTACATGGCGACCTCGATGAAGGGGTGTACATGGAATTACCACCCGACCACAATGGTGACCGTTCAATTGTGTGACGACTCATAAGAACCTATACGACCTGAAGCAAGCGCCTCAAGTGTTGAACCAGCTACTCCATCGTGCGTCCTTGGGCTGTATGCCCGACAAGTGGGAGCCGTACTGGTCGCTCTTATTTCTGTCCATATAGATGACCTACTCATCATGGGCAAGACCGAGACGTGCAAAGCAATCGCAGATTTCCTGCGACGCAAATTTGAGCTCACCGATCTGGGCCAAGTTCGGTACCTACTTGGAATTGAAGTACATATCCATTACGTGGAAAGGATCTGAAACGGTTTCACATGGCGGGTTGCAATATTGTGGCGACTCCTGAAACGAGACACTATCGACGGCCCAGCCCAAAGACGAGGGATCTACTCCATAAAGAGAAATTGTCGGTGCGATCTAGTATCTAGTGTCAGACATCCGACCGGACATCGCGCACTCTAGATGTCAGCTCGGAAAGTGCAATTTGAACTTGGTATCACTATCGACAAACCAAACGAGTGTATTACGATATTTAAGGCACACATTTGACTACAGCCTAGTTATGAAGGCACCATACCCAACCATGTCGCGCGAAGAGGTGTTTACCGACGCAGCCTATGCTGCGACCGATCGCGAAAGCGTCAGCGGATACGTGACGATGATCGACGGTGATATGGTGTCATACGCGTCGAAGAAGCAAGTGTTACGGCATTTAGTACGACCGAAGCAGAATATGTTGCGATGCATGAGGGTGCTAGAGATATCTCGTGGCTCTGCGCCCTCCTGGATGAGATCAAGCTCAATTACCTTAGACCGCCCACTCTCTGGTGCGACAACATGTCTACCGTACATTTGAGCAAGAAACCAGGCAAACATTCCAAGTTCAAACACGTACATGTCAAGTAACACTTTACTCGCGATCTCATCGACTCAGACAAGCTTCAGACACAGCACTGCAGGACTGAAGTAATGCCGACCGATATATTCCCGAAGCCTCTTGAGCGAGTGAAGTTGAACGCATTCGAGACATGGTAGGCGTCGTACAACAACAAGCATGGATGATCAAGAAATAAGTTCACTAACCAGACGATGTTATCTACGGTTTCGATCTATGATATATATGCGTGAAGTCCAGCTCCAGTGGGAGTAGCTTTCTGTCCCTGCACGCGAGTCCGATTCTACAGGAAAGGCATCAAGGATTAGCACATGATTTATTTTCAGCTTAAACTAAAATCTTAGATGGCTGATTGGCAAGATACGATCGGGTTCGTCCGATCTATTACTTCTGGTTTCCGACTTCTGGAGGACCGATTCTCTGCCTCAACGTACCTGCTGATTCTTCTTTTCCTCGTCTCTCATTGTGTAGTACCTAACAGTACTCTACGTACCTTCCTGGTGGTTTCAACACGCCGGCAGGTAACTCCTGTGGTCACCCGCTCGGCTGAGGCTCCTGCTGCGCGCTTCGATACTCCAGTCGGAGCGCTTCCAGCATCACAAAGTGGGGCTCACCAACCTGGGTCATGCTGTCCTTATAGTATGGGGACAATACCCTATCCAATGGGCACAAACAATCAAGACGAAGGAAAAGCGACCCTGGAAGAGTGTAGAGCATGTGACGCAGGGAAATTATGCAATCGAACGGGGATCATCAACTTGACAGCCTACGATTGCCCTCGAGGGCTTTATTTTGTCCTACTTGTTCAAGTGAGCCTCAATGTTGTCCAGCTGGATCTTATCGAGCTCTTCGTGGAGGAAAAAACATCGATGAGGCTACGAAGATCAAATTATAATGCGGATTATGGTCCATAGCATTAAAGTTAGGTATAAAAAGCCTATCTCTAATTAATCTGACCAAAACACCTCGGAGGTGAGCTTTCCTAAGCTTGGGCTGATGGTAATAAACGTCATCGGTGAAACGGTAACTCAAGGTGCACTTTCTGGATGCATCGAATACGCTGTCATAGCGACGACAAGGCATCGCATATTTAAGTCCGTACCAAGTCCTTGTTAATGCAAAAGACATGGCGCTGGGATTTTTTTTGTAGAGGATGTCAATTTACTCTGTGGCCTATAATTCCTGAAACAAAAGGAAAATTGAGATTTCTCGGCCGCTACTAGACCGATTTAGCTACCGTTTGGATATGTTGTACAGAAAGTAGAACAAAAGACGAGGTATGTGTAATTAATTGCGATTTCGACAACGTTCGACGCGCTTACATACAAGGACCTGTTTGGGCTCTGGCCATAAATGATGAAACAAAAGCAATACATTTTGTAAGTCAAATAATGAAAAAGACGTTTTAGAGTGATGGTCACAATTCATAAGCTGAATTTTAGTATAAAATATTCTTTCCGGTACTCGCCATGACCTGGAGGCACCGTCCTTGGATGGATGCAATAAGTCTTTGGAGCGTTGAATGCTGCCAAATTCCATGCTATATAGTTCGCTTAGATAGAGTGCATTTTAAATTAGTCAATAAAAATAGAACAATCGATAAACGTTCTGTGTTTCAGGGATTATATGCATCCTACTCGATCTTAAAACCAGTTCCTTCCATTTAGATGACGAGGGATAACGCGATTCTTACGCTGCTGTACGTGGTAAATCGATGCTGTAAAAGAAAAAACAGATTTCATGAGTAGATTTTCAATTTCAGAAACAAAAAAAAACGAAAATATGTTCGCACCTGTTACGGCATGTGTGTGCTCGTGGATGTAAGCATTCACAAGCCGGCGCAGATCCCGAACCGTGAGTTTCCGCCGCCAACCTAGGGAGGGGGGGGCTCCTCACGCGCGGGATAGTGGACAGCACTTCCAGCCTAACATAGGCCACGAATGCGCCCGCGCTCCTCGGGACACGACGACATCATGGCAAATTGTATGCTAAAATTCAGTAAATAAATAGTGAACATCACTCGAAATTGTTTACATTCATTATTAGACATAAAAAAAAGTGGATTGCTTTTGTTTCACCATTTATGAGCCGGAGCCCAAACAGGTCCTTGTATGTAAGCGCGTCAAACGTTGTCTTAAATTACACATACCTCGTCTTTCGCTCTACTTTCTGTACAACATATCAAACAGTAGCTAAATCGGCCTAGTAGCGGTCGATTTATCTCAATTTTCCTTTTGTTTCAGGAATTATGAGCTGCAGTGTAGAAAGAGCTTAACTAGTATCGTACCTTCTTACGCTAGCTAATCAACGATGTATGTAACAGGCTAGCTGTTACAGGCTTACACTGTTAGAATTGCAAGTGAGGAAGCGTGCAAACAAATGTAATTTGTTTCACAATAGTTTAATTAAGATTAAACTAGGTCTGGACTATTTAAGTAATTAAATAGTCCTAGTTAGATATATATATGAATATATAACTACGACACGTGGCTACAAGACGGTACGTTTAGAAGTGAATATATTTATGCTGGTTTAGAGCTAACTACTGTAATTAGATCTAGACTAATCATATAAACATGAATTGTAAAACTCATCTTATCATACTTTTATTATTAGATCCCTCTTTAGATTCGATATTTGTATCAGAATCTGATTCTCAGGGTGGATTATAATAACCTATAATCCAATATTCGCATTTCAGACAGCAACTCTGAAATCGAACTGTGATATTTCAACTTAAATATTACTTATGTAATGGTACCCCATTACAATGTATGTCTCATCGTCTTAATGTGGATGGACTACCGGTTAAAAAACTGTTGTCCACTGATTAGTCCCATAGCTCACCCCAGCTGCTCCATCCCGTACCATTTTATAATGCATATGTAATAAATGTACCACATGTACCAGTACAATACTCCCCCTCAACTTGAAGTCCCCAATCTTGGACTTTTCCAATAATAAGCGAAACTACTTGTTGAAATCGGCTTAGTTAAGATTCAGCCTTGAAATTTAGACCACGATCTTGGTCTTCACTTGTTCCCGTACAAAATGATACCGTATGTCGATATGTTTCGCACGACTCATCATTTTTAGCAATAGCAATCGCACTCTGGTTATCTTCGTAGACAGAAATTGGATAATCGATATTTATCTTCAATTCCTTCAGTAAGCTCCTTCTCCACAACACTTCTTGAATGCATACGATAAAGCCATGTATTCTGCTTCTGCTGTGCTCAACGCCACACTCTGTTGAATCTTCGACTTGAAAAAAAACGGGAGATCCACTTATCATCATCATCATCATCACACCAGATGTTGATCGTCGACTTTCTTTCTTTCCTGCCCAGCCTGCATCTATATACGCTTCAACCTTGATACCATCTGTATTCCCATGGTAACCAATTCCTTTGCTTGAACTTGAATTGAGGTATCTGAGTACTAAAATTCCGGCCTTCCAATGTTCTTCACTTGGCTGTTCCAGGTGTCGAGTTAATTGACAAACAGCATATTCAATATCTGGTCGTGTCCCAGGTGCAATATATAACAGCAATCCGACAAGTGACCGAATAGGACGATTTCCATTTTTGGGTCCTTTTCCTTGCAATTGTACAAAAACTGTCCTTCAACAATTGGATTTGTTACTGGCTTCGAGCTGATCTAACTAAATTTTTCGATCATCCTTTGAATACAGGAACCTTGAATAAACTTTATTTGTCATCGATCTTGTTTGCAATCCACATCATCTTCATGTTCATCAGTATTCCCATTTGTACTTTCTCCATCAACCACTTGAATATATTTTGTTTGTGGTAGTTCATTGAACGTCGCTGTTCTTGTATACGTCATCCTTCCAGTTTCATAATCAGATCAATATCCAATTGTTCTCAATAACGAAAAAAAGCAAGACGTTTCGATACAACAACATGCATCGAAACGTCTTGCTTTTTTTCGTTTTGATTTGTCGATGTGTGCGTGGTCTTGAGCACCAAAAACTCGCATTCCTTTAAGGTCTGGCTTTTGTCCAAAAATTATTTCGAAAGGTGTCGTCATTTTATGAGCCGCACATGGAATTCGGTTTGTGACATAAACAGCCGTGTTTTTGGCTTCAGCCCATCATTTCTTTTCCTTATTCATATGGTGAAGCATTCTCTTCGCTCGTTCCGTTAGCGTCCTATTCATCCGTTCAGCTAATCCATTTTGCTGAGGTGAATGCGGAACTGTTGATTCCGCTTTTCCGACATATTCCAGCAAATCTTCTGTTGATATACTCTTTTCCATTGTCGGTTATTATACATTTTATCTTCCTCCCCACTTGATTCTCCAGGAGAGTCTGGAATTCCAGGAACCGATCCACCACTTCCGATTTGTTTGAAATGTAGTATGTCACTACATACCTTGAAAAATCATCAATAAACGTAACTACGTATCTTGAACTTCCTTGTGACTTAATCTCCATTGGTCCCATCACGTCACTGTGAACTATCTCCAATGCATCATTAGTTTTGACTTCTCCATACGCTGATTTTGGAAAAAGTTTGATGCTTGACTTGCTCAGCATACACCCTTCACATATTTCTTGATCTTCCTGATCCGGTAATTGCATCAACTTGAAGCCGTTGACGCATTTATGTGAATTATGCATCGTATGTAATGGCACATGGCCTAGACGACATGCCATGTGCTTGTCTTCACCGGGTTTCTATTGTAGTCCAACCTCTTCACACGAGTTAGCTAACTCAATCGGACCGCACTCTAGGACATACATTTTGTTGCGTTGTGCAACATTGACAACGATCTCCTTATCGTTCCTGATTTCACAATTTGACTTTGTGAACGGAACATGTAGTCCTTTCTTCGACAATGTTGATGTGGATAACAATCTTCTATCCAAATCCGGAACCCAGAAAGTATCCTCAATTCGGACTGTTTTCCCGCTTTTAAGTGTCACTCGTACTGTTCTGACACTATTTGCGATAACTTCGCTACCATTCGCAATGGTTATTCTAACTAGGGTTTCCAACGGGCTAATATTCATTAACTCGTTTTTGTATGGGCACATGTGACTACGTGCACCACTGTCCAGTAACCGCCCATCCGAATGTCCACTTGACACTGAAAAAGCTTGTTCTTCACACTGATGCACATACTTATTACATAAAAAGCACTTTCCAGTAAGCTTTCCCTTTCTACCTTATACGTAGTACCATATTTGACTTTGATGTTTGCGTAGTCCGTAACGCAACTTCTTGAATTTCTTTCCGTGCCATGCTGTCGAATTCACGTCGCAGCATCTCCTTTGCCTGAAACAGTGCCATGTCAGGCATGTTTTCGATAATATTTACTATCTGCTCGTAGTCGTCCGTTAGGCTACTTAGTAGTATCACCAAATGTTCACCAGGGGAGATTTCCTGTCCCACAGCTTGTATAGTCATGCACAGCTCTTCAAATTGCAGGAAGTGCTCCATCATATTACCACCTTTCGGTAATCGAAATTCGTGCAGCTGTCGCCACCGTTGTACTCTATTGTGTGCACTTTGTCGTAAAAAGAAATGTTTAAGTATTTCCCATGCCTCAGCAGTCGAGGTAGCCATGTGCACCATCGACCGTAAACTGGGGCTAACCATAGTCGTCACAATAGCGAAGGCCCGCATGTCATTGACTTTTCAACCTGACGCCAAAGCGACATCATCCGCGGGGTCTTCAGAGCATCAATATGCTCAAGCAATCTTTTTTTGGTCAATTTCATTATTAAACTCCCACACGAAGTAGTTGTCTTCGCGGAGAATGTCAGACGCGTCGTAAGGGCCTGGGCTCATTACCTAATGAAAAAGACTTGGCGCTGGGATTGTTTTTGTAGAGGATGTCAAAAAAAAATTAGAAAGTGCTTAACTAGTATCGTATTTTCTAGGTACCTTCTTACGCTAGCTTATCAACAATGTATGTCTCATCTTCTTAATGTGAATAGACTACCGGTCAAAAACTGTTGTCCACTGATTAGTTTTCCCAGCTGCTCCCTCCTGTACCTTTTTATAATTGGCCCCAAAAACAGTATTAAAATTTAAGGCAAGACCTAGGTCACATGGAGAAAAAATAAGTGTAAACATTAACTGATTATTATTATGCGTAAAGACTGAGTTATAGTCCAACGAAGGAGAATTAGTAACAATGCTGTGTTCCAACGCGTTAGGGTTGCCAAATCGCAATAGCAAGATACTGTATTGTGCAAAGACAGTCGGAGGTTGGGGTTTGTTTAAGAGCCAAAGAAGTGCAATTAGTTGCTGTAAAATGTATTTGACCTACCAGCAGCAAAAAGGTTTAGTGTTTGCGCAAATAAAGAGCCATTGTGGAAAGTGACATTATTCTTGCAGTAGCTAAATAATGCACATGAGAGCTGTGTTTGAGCTTGCGACCTGTAGTTGTTTGCTAAGCCAGCAATGCATCATCATCATTATGATTCGGTATCAACTTGTCTATGCTGAATAAAGCAAATATTTCACACAGCTAATCTCAAATCACACAGACATCAAACTTGTGCTTTGAAACGCTCATCCATTTATCACCAAATAACTATGCCCGATAATGAATAGATATTTTAATTTTTTCTCGAAAGTGTACGGGTAACTTTTCAAATAAAATTGACCACTGTCTAGATTACGATGATTTTAAGCATTACCCACAGTTTTAAATTTTCCTTAGACTTCAATGCAGAGCTATCACTAATCATGTGCATATGTAGATTATTGTGTTTGATATTAGTGTTATCCTATAGATTCTCCTTATATAATATATAATACTATCTACTATAAATATCATATTTTGAAATTATGTTTCCAAGGCCTTTATACGAGAAAACTCAATTGCTACACCCATCACAGCAGCTAGGCATGTTAATAAATATCATAAATTGATATTAACACTTACTCAGACAGATAACTTGCCTAAGGTAAGATAATTGTAATGGAAAGATTTAGCTGTTGTAGTACATACAGCGTTAAATGTCATCCCAATGACTACTTAAAATTATTTTATTAATGTGATCATGTCCATGGTTCTTTTCTCACGCATAGGTTAAGTGACAAAAATAGATTTTAAAATGAGAACTTTTTTACAGTCGACAACCAACAGACAAATAAATGTTATCGCTATACAAAAGCAAACTTTAGCCCTTATTATTACTAAAGAAAATCTTTTTGTTTCTTAACTTCATACACGTTCGGTTTTACATTCGTTTTGCTCATCTAATTCAGAATTGTTCATTTTAATGTGTGTTTCCCATCTCAATATGAGTTGTACATTCACTTAGCTGTTGCGCATTTTTTCGATAATCAGCAAAAACCAAACTATTACGCATTATAGTAAGGTTATCGAATAAAGGAGTCAATACTGTATTATTCAGCGTATAAAAAGTATGAAGTTAATTGCAAATTCGTTTCTTCTTCCAAAATCCTGTTTCCCAAAAGGATGTTACTATTAGCAAGGGCTATTATATTAGATTTAGTAAGGTTATCGCATAGAGAAAACCACTGCATGTATTCGTATTATATAATTCATAGTCAATTGCAAATTATATCTCTTGTCCAAATATACTTTCCAAATAGGATACTTACTATTGCGATGGGGTCTAATGCATATTTAATAAATTACCGGAATCCATAAGCTACAACTCGAGTGACACGGATCCATAACGGAATCCCTCAAACAGTGTTTCGCGAAAAATACGTCCATTGGTGTGTCACATTAACATTCGACGGATGAATTCTTATTAAGTGGAAGAATAGTCGTCTTCCTCTGATCGTGGGGCGAATTGCACGAACACGGTATCGGAGAAGCGCGCGCAATCATTACCGGGGACAGCATCGCGCGAAAGACTTGCGCTGTCTGAGGCAAAGCTGACTGCGAGGCTAGAACGTGCGTTGTGTAGAAGCGTCATCACGCCCGCTCGACACGACGACGAATTGCGACGACTTCGATCGAGATTGAAAAAACACGCTCGGCTTCCGAGTCGAGCGATCGACGCGCCCCCCCCCCCCCCCCCACCCCCCCATCGGCAAGGCAAGCTTATGCGAATCAATAAAAGGAAGCGGCTAGCGCGCATTAGCGTTGAGAGCGGCGACGAGAGCGAGGACGACACGGACGTAGCCTCACGCCCGATGCGACCAGTCGGTACTACGCGCGAGAAGATGGACATGACGCGTCTAGACGCGCATATAATCATCCGACCCGAGTGATCGACATGGAGACACGGAAACAGTGACAAGAGTGATGCAGGAGGATCTGAAGACAGTGAATCTGATGATATAGTGCACTCAAGCTCAGACGGCGAAGACACCAATTCGGAAGAAGAGGAATACGGGAGCTCAGACGACGTCCGTACCCACAGAAAGGTACTTTTCATTTGTTTTCACTGCGGTATTGTTTCCGTGAGCCTCACTCGTCGCTATGTAGTCTGCAGCGACTTCCCGCAACGCCATGCGATCGCAGCACCCCCTCAGGCGAGCAGAAGAAGCGCGTCAAGAAGTCGAGCAAGCCTGATCAAGCGATGCGCTTGTTGTCGGCTGACGCCAAAGTACGTTTCTATTTTCCTGGTGGCTGTGTTGCTCGTGTCGCCGCGTCTCATGTAGCTCATGTAGCTCATGTAGCTCGTGTAGCTCGTGTATCTTGTGTCTGACAACAACATTTGGACGCGTTCCCTCCAGCGGACCTGAGGTAGACAGACACCGGCTTGAAGTCATCACCGCGCACGCTGGGATTGAGAACGAAAAGCCGCACCTGCAGCGAAGGGAATGGAAAATGTGGGAAGACGCTTTCGAAGACGTCTTCGCGTACAGGGAAGGGAGCCACGTGCTGTTCGTGCGAAGGCCGTCGGACGGCCGCTACCTACAACGAGTACGTTAATTGGTTGGTGATTCTTTCGGCTAACATTATGTGTCATTCATTGGATTGGCGAGTCGCGTGGTGAAAAGGAGTACGAGTATGAGCACATTTTTATGTGCACTCACGGTATATTTCAGCAGAGCCGGGGAACAGGAGAGCGCGTATACACACTATCGGCTCACGGGATGCGAAGCCCGAGTGAAGCTTGTGCTGGTGCGAGTGAGGGAGCGCGACGCCAGAGGCCGGAAGGGGACTACATTTTTGATTGTCATGAACAAAGAGGTGGACGGACACCAGACAGTCATCAACTCGTAAAAAGGAAACCTACTCACTGTTCAATTTGTGTACGTATATATCCAAGCACAACCACCTCACCTCTCAAGCATTCTACGGGGCCAACCTTCTTCGCCAGTCTGTGTCCGCCATACATCTATTCGGAGTGGATGTTGTCGACCTCGTCGACAATGCTATCCAGATGAACGTGAAAGTTAAACATGCTGCTGACTACGCGAGCTACAAGACAGATGCGTGTTGCTGGTGTTGCCGATAATGTAGCTCGTGCAGCAAGTGTAGCTTCTGTTACTGGTGTAGCTGAGCGCTCACATATGCTGTTGTCTCCATGACCCGAAACTTCTAGATACAATCATCAGTCCTCAGATGTTGCGCAATCTCATTTCAGCCCGCCTTGGAGGGCCAGTCGCAGAGAAGAAGCCGAAGGCTCTTGTCGCTGAGTACATGCGAGTCCCTGGCAACCGCGTCCGTATCTTCAAGGATCAGAACAAGATGATGATCGCCCTAATCCGCCCCACAGGCGAAGATTTTGGAGAAATGCTGGACATGGACTGGACATACGACACGAACGACCTCGGCTACAATCTAGGCACGTACGCCAAACCAGAGGCGGCTCTCATCGTTGAAACTGATGTGGCTTTATGTTTATGTGCATGCGTTTAGGAGCATTGATGGTAAACCGGTCCGACGGGCCGAGGGATTCCAGTGTGCGATTATATTGTGCTCTCAGAGACGAAGGTTGTCATGACGGAGATTCTTCAGTACTTCAAGTCAGAGAACGAACGCGGCTACAGAAAGCTGGAGAGCTTCATCACCGACAAAGACATGGCGGAATGGGGTGCGATCCGAAATGATTTTGGTGGTCGCGTCAAGGTGCGTGAAGGAGGGCGGACTAGCAAACAGTTGGGCGTAACTGATCAGCTTCTACAGGTGAATGGATGATTAGGGTGTGTCAACTGCCGACCTCGTGCTGTGGGCCAAGAACACCACAAAATTGGACGCGGTGCTTGGAGTGATCGGGAAATTTCCGACGAGAGGGCAAACACCGTTCATACCGGCGGCTTCGGCACGCCTGGTGGCCCGGGCTGGGTGTTTCTGAGCTATACAATCCCCGATAATGCTGTGGACAAGGGACTAGAGGTTCTCCACACAGAGATGTGCACACAAGGAAGAAAGAAGACTCGTTAGGTGTGAGTGCCAGCGACGAAGAACCGTGAAGAGACGATGCCGAGGAGACCTTTTATGTGACTTTCCCACGCTCAGACGTTGTCTACACATTGTACATTTCGCTCGTCATTAAAATATCGGAGAAATATCTTGACTAACAATTCTTTGTGCAGACATTACCTACAGAGCATCGTGGCGATACGGAGATTCAGGATGCTGTGTATGGGTGGATGAACGTCAACACATTCGCCAACTGGTGGGTGGAGTGAGATAAAGCAGAGCATCATGTTCGGCAACATTTTTCGGGATCTCTGTTTCTCAAACAGAACGATGGATGCCAACATAGTTTTTGCGAACGTTCTGGCGAACAACAAGACCTGTACACTTGCGTCCGTTTTCGAGACACGCGGGGAAG
>MIQA02024264.1:0-56426 GCA_001887855.2 Sclerospora graminicola
CCAAGAAAAGGTTGCGATTTTTGTGCAGCCGCGGTGAATCGGTGTCATTGCTAGGTGCGCCAACAGTCAGTTTTCAGGTACTGTACATGTGGTACACTTCGAATCACTTTCATTCACGAGTGTTGCGCGGTAAAATTTAGAGCGATGACGAAAACAAGGCTAATGACAACAACGCCAAGAGAAACAAAGCACGACCAGCTGAAGAGCTACTACTAGCATTAATAGCATGTAGTAATTTCAACATTTTGTACTTACCGTACGTACTTCACAAAATAAGCACCTGGCAACGTGTGCTTCGCTAGCATACCTTGGCAGACCCATCAACCACAACAATATCCCAATCTCATAGCGTAAAGCAATAAGAAACGTCGATATGATCTGTGACCGCACATCCGTCGCGTCGTTCATTATGTCTTGATTCGTTACATTAGACTGTGCTTCGATAAGCTTCGACATAGCGAGTCTCACACGCCAAAAGCGCAAACTTCGTCGTTTGAACTTGACGACGCCTCGTACGGGCAAAATGAAATCGATTCCAAAGTCAACGTTGGGCTCAGCTCGTGTCGAGACGAAAATCGTGTCACCAACAGACAAGTAAATCAAAATGTCGGGAACGGCGAAACTGGCGATTCGGAAAGAATTGCACGGCTTTATAGGGCGCATGGCCCGAGCGAGTCAACAGTCGTTACCTTATTGTAGCAACGAGGGCATCGCCGTCGATCAAACACACATTCGCATGCAGCGATAAGCGACTGACGGGGAGAATGCTGCGATAAAGCACGGTAACGAGCTGATCGCTAAATTAATGACAAATAGAGCGACGCAAGAGATACAAGAGGAATTCGTTACCGTTCTCGACTTGATGGAGCAAAAATATACCAGTCTCGATCTCAAACGGGCCGAATCTAGTGCCCCAACCTCCGTGTCTCGGACGTATTCGTCGTCTATAGGGACGCTGTCGCGCAAATGCACGCAAAATAACCAAACCCACCAAAACCGCGCCTCCAATTGTCAAAACGCGCCCAAATATCCAAGCCAAACAAGCCATTCGAGCCCGACGATGACATTTTTGACGATCTACCCGGAGAATCATGGGCATTATTGGATCAATTTCAAAATCAACACGACGAAACCACGCCATCGCTTGCCCTTACGCCTCGTACAATGCCATCAGCTATCACAAACGAAGGGAAAACGTCTCTATCCAAGCCTCTACCGGCGTCAGACACGACCAATGAACGGTTGGAAGACTGTAAACGTTTTCTAGTGTTGGAACATGACCGTGGCGTCGTGAATCGCAGGCGATGGGATTGTGTATTTGATTTTTTAAAGTGTCGATAATAAAGACGTGGCAATCGTGATTAATTCCGAACGGGATGGTTATGCAGAAGTAGACGTTGGAGTTGTTAAAAAGTGAAGTATTACGGTATATCAGTTTTTTTATTATTATGTTAGTTACAAAATGACGACTATTACGGTACTACTATTGGAGCACTTTTTTGGGAGATTCACGGTACTTTGCTATATTTGGAGTAAAGTTGGGTGAAATGTATTCGGACCATAACCGACTTTATTTCGAGGTAACTATAGTGTAGGTTTCAAAACTACTTGCACTTTGTCTCGTGAGTCTCGACACTTCGCATGCATATTGATTAGGTAGAAACTTAATCACTTCTTAATACACATTTTATTAACTAAGTCCCTGTGTTCAACCTACGCGACAACGTCTGACTTGGTAGCTACGTCGACTGTTATACCTTGACAAAGTAAGGTATAAGATTCAACAAACTAGTGCAAGTTTATTCAAGATTATCGCAAAAATATCGACTACGACTTGAGTTAAGCTTAAGTTCCAACTGCAACATGGAAAAGGATACTTTTGAACAGGTTATGAGCTCAAAAGGTCACAATGTCTTCGACAGTGATAGTCGTGAGGAGAACTCAAGAATCAACGGGGACGAATATGGTTTCAATAGCTCAATGAGGCTTGGTACTCGGATGCGTATGGCATCCTTCGACAGTACGCCCGAGAAAAAACCATACCCCACTGAACATTGGAAGGAACCAGATGTGAAAAATGTTGGACCTACTCCACCGCCGGCAGATTTTCCACCACAACCGGTGTATGGAAAACATGGAGGTCAAGTGCCACAAGGTGCACCAATGCAGCAAGGCGTTCCGATACCGCCTCAAGCAGCTTTCCGACAACCACCCCAACAGATGTACAGGACACCCACAGCAAAAGACTGCAAACTTTCAATTCGATTTTTTGACGGAAAGGAGGTCTACCGCGGGCTTGGTGCCGGTTTCAAACAATGGGGAACAAGATTCATTCGACAAATTTCGATCGCCGAATCGGCGTGCGGATACCTATGGAGTGAGGACATCAAGGTCGACCTCCTTGGACACTACCTAAGCGGTACAGCCGAAAGATATTATCAGCGACAAGTTGACACATGGTGGAACGAGTCACCAACGCTCGCTCACATCATGAACAAGATGCTGAGTGCGTTCAATACAACTATAACGCCTGCTCAGTCAATGAAGCTATTTACGAGCAAGAAAAATCCAAAACGCAGCTGGAACGAGCACTACCTATATATGGTTGCCGTATCCGAGGCAGTCGGAGGAAGTGAGCCTCTCGTCCTGGAAAATATTGTTCACTACGCTTCTAGTGAGCTCAAGACCATATTGATGTCGAAATTCGATCACACGAGAACGGATTTCCTCAGGCAAGCGGAACAACTTTGCCAATTTGCGGCAGCCATCGAAAATGATGCCAGAGGGTCTACAAGGTTTGGAAACGATACGATCAACTACGTGGAGGACAAGACCAAGGAAAAGAAGTGTTCAAATTGTGGGAGACCAGGACACGCATCTTCGAAATGCAAGAAGGCATCGAGAAAGCAAGGAAAAGTGCCCGAACCCAACAACAAAATCGACTTTACGCTGGCAATCACTAAAAACCCAATGGTGTCGAACAGCAATAGCTGGATACTTGACAGTGGTGCAAGTATGCACCTAGTCAATAACGAGACCTATCTGCGGGATGCAGAAGGAGTCAACTGCATATGCTTTCAAGCAGATGGACAAACCTTGAAGGTATCGAAGAAATGTTGGGTGCAAGTACAAGTTACGTCAAACGAATCCGTACACACTATAAAAATCATGGACGTGTATTATGTGGAGAACCTTTCAAGAAACATCTTGTCGTATGGACTTTTGGAAGAAAAGGGATGCGAAATGGTATACGTCAATGGTCGGCGTGTGATGAGGCTCCGTGACAGCAAGCGTCATATTTTTGACATAACAAAGGAGAACAAGGTGTTTGCAGTTCAAGTTATAGTTGGCGTCCCAGTAAATTCCGATCGGGACTCAATTATGGCGATCTTACAAGAAAGCGACAAGGAAACCGAGAGCGACACCTGCGTGCAAAAAGGTTCCCTTATGCATTTCCATGCACGTTTGGGTCACCTAAACTACGACGTTGTGGAAAAGTTAGCAAAAGACCCCAAAAGTGGAATTATGTTAGCACATACAAAAAAACTCAACGGTTTGACTTGCACACAAGGAAAACAAACGAAAAACACAAGGTACAAGAAAGACAGCGGTGATAATGCACCAACCGATCGCATCGGGGGCGCGATTTGCTCCGACCTCAAGGGACCAATAACTCCGAGAGATAGATTCGGAAACAGGTACATGATAAACTTTGTGGATTTCAAGTCAAATTACGTACGAGTATTTCTCGCGAAGAGCAAGGACATTGCGGCCAAGAAGGTTGAACACTTCCTCACGTTTTTCGAAAGACAGTTTGACAGCAAGATGCATATCCTACGGACCGATGGAGGCGCCAAATACAAAAACCTCGACGGTTTCTGTAAAAGTACTGGAGTGTCGCGACAAATTAGCGAAGCAGGAAATCAATCAAGTAATGGTAAAGCAGAACACATGCATCGAACCATTATGAACATGGCTCGATGCATGATATTTTCATGTGGACTAAGCCTGGCATTTTGGGGAGACGCCGTACAATACGCGGCCTACATTATAAATCGAAGCCCCACAAGCGCGAATGCAAAGCACATGTCACCCATCAAATTTCTGAGCGGACAAAAGCCAAAACTCGGAAGCATAGTGGCATTCGGATCTCCATGCACAGTCTACCGAAATCCGGGGAAGAACTCGCTCGCACATAGAGCCCAGATCGGCCTTATCGTCAGAAAAAGCGAAGAAACAAAAGGCTTCAAAGTATACCTGAAGCAAGAAAAAAAAGTCGAGTCACCCAGAACATTAAAAATATCGAAACACTGGATGAAGAACAGAACCGGCAGATTCAAGTCGAGCTAAGCGAAGACCAAGAGGTAGAAGGAGCCCAAGACCGACAACAAGAGCCACGCAACAACAAAACAAAGAAAACTCAAAAGAAAAAGCCGTGGAAACGCGAACGGCACGGAACCAGAAGTTACATGAAAGAAAACAAGACGGATGAAGGTACAGTTTCGGATCTGGGGATGGTAAATTTCGTCGGCGAAGTGGACCCCAAGAACAAAGCACAAGCAATGAAGAGTGCGAATAAAGTGAAGTGGATTGCGGCCATGAAAGAAGAAATCACGGCTCTCAAAAATAACAAAGTATGGAAAATCATCGAGAAGCCAAAGGATTGCACCCCACTACACACAAAATGGGTGTTCAAGACTAAAACAGACCAGAATGGAGATATTAAACATTACAAGGCAAGATTAGTGGCATGTGGAAACGAGCAGCGTTTCGGCATTGACTACACCCTGACTTTCGCAGCTGTCATCGAAATGGGAACGGCGAAGTTGATTCTAGGCTTGGCATGCAAATGGAAAGACCCCGCAAAACACGGGGACATACCTAACGCATATGTGAAGGCGTACGAGGACAAACACGACATATACCTGCATATTCCAAAAAGTATGGAGCTAAAAGACGAAATTTCGAAGGAAAAACAAGCTTCAGGACGAGTGCTGAAGCTCGAGAAAACGTTGTATGGACTTAAGCAAACCGGGAGACTATGGAATCGTTTGCTACAGGAAAATTGGTTGAATTGAAATTTTCGCAGTGCATGACGGATATGTGTCTCTACGTACGATCAACGGACCACGATACGGTGATTGTGGGAGTTTATGGCGATGATCCGCTTGTGACCGGAACTAAAGAAAGCTTGGTCGACGATTTTTTGAAGATATGAAGGTCTTGGATATAAAAAATCTCGGGAAAGTTTCTAAGTTTTTGGGTATGCGAGTCTCGTTCGACAAAAGCACGGGATACACGCTGGATCAAGAGGTGATGATCGACGGGATACTCGAGGACTTTGAGTTAAAAGATGCTAATCCTGTCAAGGTGCCCATAAATCAACAGTATGAAAATGTGAATCTTGGAGAAAGCGAAGTCTTACCGAAAGACGGAAAAGTATCGATTAAATCTTTTCAATCGCTAGTTGGAAGTTTACTATGGATCTGTCGATGCACAAGACCCGACATATCGTTTGCAGTACACAAGGCAACTAGAAGAACCCACGCGCCCAAGCAAATTGATTGGAATTTGGCTAAACAAATGCGAGACCACATGCTCCACCGCTTGTGTAGACTCCCGTCAATTCCTTTGAATTTCAATCTTGCGATTATACTTTTCAGGCGGAGTGCTTAACGCGTTAGCTGTTATATCTAAAAATTCTAAATATTAGCACTCATCGTTTACGGCATGGATACCTGAAAGGGTCAAAACATATGAAGTTACATATGGGGATCTCAGATAATGTCCACTCTACTGCAATCATCAAGGCCTACAGCGACTCCGATTACGCTGGATCAAAAGTTGATCGAAAATCAACTACCGGAGGTGTTGTTCTAATGGACGGCATGGTTTTGAACTGGATGTAAGAAACAAGGTGGTGTTTCGCTGTCTACAATGGAAGCGGAATTTTACACGGATTCAAAAATTGAAGTGGAAATGTTGGGTTTTCGTGAATTAATTCAAGAAGTTGGATTAAAAGTCGAGCGTCCTATGGTATTGCTTATGGACAACCAAGCTGCAATCAAGATGATAAGCAGCATGGAAGGAAGCTCAAAAATGAAACATGTTGATATACGATTAAAGTATATTGTTTCGAAATTAAAGGATGGCGAAATCGAAGCTAACTATGTTCCTACGCAAGATATGCTGGCAGATTTGCTTACTAAAGCACTACCATATCCAAGACTCAACGAGTTACGCTCCGAAATTGGTTTGAAATGATGGCCGATTTCATTTCAAGAAGGAGTGTTAAAAAGTGAAGTTTTGCGGTATATCAGTTTTGTTAATTATTATGTTAGTTACATAATGACGACTATTACGGTTCTACCTTGGAGCACTATTTTGGGAGATTCACGGTACTTTGCTATATTTGGAGTAAAGTTGGGTGAAATGTATTCGGACCATAACCGACTTTATTTCGAGGTAATTATAGTGTAGGTTTCAAAACTACTTGCACTTTGTCTCGTGAGTCTCGACACTTCGCATGCATATTGATTAGGTAGAAACTTAATCACTTCTTAATACACCTTTTCTTAACTAAGTCCCTGTGTTCAACCTACGCGACAACGTCTGACTTGGTAGCTACGTCGACTGTTATACCTTGACAAAGTATGGTATAAGATTCGACAAACAAGTGCAAGTTTATTCAAGATTATCGCAAAATTATCGACTACTACTTGACTAAAGCATAAGTTCCTACTGCAACATGGAAAAGGATACTTTTGAACAGGAGTAGGTAGTGTCACGTATTGGGATGTCACGTTTTCCGATTTAGAAGATAAAACAAAATACTTGGATCGATGGCGACCGGGAGCTGCCGGGATACCGAACAGGAGGGGGTCCTTACTCTTATGGATACCTTAAGAACCCGTCAGAAACCGTGTATTGTGTAATTTACTAAATGACATAACCTCTCAAGTACGATAAATAACAAAATATAAAAATTTAAGAGTCGACAGTGCAAATCATTGAGGCGAGGTGCAAATGATTGCGGGCTTGGTGCAAAAGACTGAAAAAAGGTGTATTAAGGTATGAGATAGCCGGGGTTCGTATACCTTAGCTAAATTCATTTTTGACTTCATTTTTCGGTGTTTTCGCTCCGAATAGCTCAAAAGAAAGCGCGAGATCGTAGCTATCCGTTGCTACAAATCGTATTTCTTAATAATCCTTCAAAGAAAAGTTATGGAACAGAGCACAGAAGCAAAAATTGTAGATTTTTCACTAACGGGTCAATTTATGACCGTGACCAAATCTGATACAAAACTCAATTCAATTACTCGATCTGCTGCAACTGCTCTTGAGTCATGATGCGACCAAGCATGTCAACTGTCTTGTGCTTGCCTTTACCCTTCGTTGCCGGTTTGGGTAGGAAGAACACTTCCGTACGTTGACTTTGTTTTTTGACCAAATCCCGTCTCGTCCATATTAAACACGCGGTCGTTGGTGAGTTTGCGCTCGACCGCATGCTTAATCGGCTAATTGAGTTAATGATCGAGGCTCTCTTGCCGGACTTGGTTGCGCGCGCGAGAAATTACTTGTGGGACCGTGAGTGAGAGTTGCGGGTGGCGGCCAAAGAAGCGCTTGATCCATCCGTCGCCCAGGAGGCCAGCCGAGCGCGCGGGGTTGTAGAGCGCGCGGTACGCCTCGTTCGCTTTGCTGAGCACTATCTCACGCGTTACAGGGAGACCCTCTCGCTGCACCCCGACGATCCACGTCTGGAGATCGTCCTCGATTTCATGCGAAAGAACGGGCGGTGGTCCGGTTCTTTGGTGCGTCACACCAGAGCGCTGTTGGGTAGCACGGCAGCGGATCGTTCTCTCTGGAATGGTAGGGATTGACTCGCGAATGGTGTTCCACGACACACCACGTTCACGGGCACTGACAGCCTTCGCGAGATCGTCTTGGCTGTAGACCTTTCTCTTCTTCATCGTGTGTCGAGTTGCAGTATGTGGTCTGCCTGCGTTTGACGCGTGTGGGCGGCCATAAACTGATTTATTCGTTAAACAGACCAATCAGACGCTAAAGTTGACGATTTTAAGCGATCTGATTGGCTACTGCCGATTATCGGCCAAAAACCGATCGTCGGCCATAATATGGCCTGATACCTTAGGGGTCGTTGTGCTTTATGCCATTTGGCGCAAACTTTATCGCTATTTCTATCCCAAAAAAGGCGCCAGAGATCCAAAATGAGTAAAACTCAATCGAGTATGAATGAAAAGGCGGCGATTGGTTTAAAAAGGACTTAACCAAATTTGAAATTTCGACTGGAGCTGCACTCCAAACGCGGTTTGGGATGATTTCGGTCTATAATAATTACGTCTATATTAAGGGCATGAAATTCGCTTCAGCAGATGGTGTCTACAGCTCAGGCTATGTGATTGTGAATGGCAAATTTCACGTGAGCTCGAAACGAAATATTTGCGTCTGCCCTCCAGTGAGCAGTATAATCGCCAAGATACATGTTGTGCAGGTACAACAGAAGTTTGTGTAGAGTGCTGATTCTTAAGACTCACTATTACTTTCTTAGCATTATGTTACCAAGGCACATTGTGCAACAACCGGAAAAATTGAAATACCAACGTATTCGAGTCAGCAATAAGTTTTTTGCGTCCAACCTTGGTCATCTAGGCAGTGAATTGCCAACTCCTTTATGGTAGGGTTGGATTTGAACTTACCATGAGTAGTTCTTCACTTTTCAGCCTTCGCCGTTGCTTGACAAGCCGTGTCCACAACGTTTAGCAGCAGAATGTCAGAAGCGGATTTATTTGCTGAAGAATGGTAATGCATGAGTAAGTGCAGCTGTTGGCAGTGCAGAGTTCTAGACATTTTCAATTCAACGTGATACGGATTATTGATATTGTCGATTTCGTGCTCGTATTTGGGATACAGTATACGAAGTAGCACATAAATTGTCTGTCTTGTACAAAACTGGAACGATCGGTCACATATAAAGCAAACGGAAGGAGCGGAATACCTTTTGTAGCATTACTTCCTCGATGTCAGCTATTATCAGATTCAAAGGAAGAGTACAAAATAGTACAGTAGGAAAATATATATATGTATCAATTCGCCACATCAGAAACCCGTTGAAGCAAAGTCAGACGGATGAAGACAGTGACTCAGTAAGGCATATTTGAGGAACGACAATCCAGCCAATTGCTGGTGAAATAACGAGTCCAGAAGGTGCACTTTCATTGAAGCTGTATTTTCGGTTTACGAAATGGCGTTAAGCTACTTATCATTTTTCGATTAAAAAGAGTAACAATGACAAGCGCGTGTCGGTGGTAAATCGGTTCCAATCAGTCAAGCCACAGATGAAAGAGCAAATCGCAAAACCAGCACTAGGCAAAGTATTACTTTTGAAAAGCAGCACCTGTCGCAAAACAAGCACCAACAAAAAGACGAATATTGTGTCCACTACATTACATTTCGAACATAATTAGTCTGGCAGGGGAATTATCGACGCAACTAATTCTACGATTAACATGTACAATGATGCGTGCGGCATACCGCTCGGCAAAACATAGCCAAACACAGAACGTAAGTCTTTTTCATCCATCGCCTGCGCAATGTTCTTTACTATGACACTGCTTGATGGTAGTCCCCGGACGTAATATTTCATCAGCGGCTCCTTCGTTAATTCTGAACAATGTGTGACAGCAACACATGTATTAGTGTTGATTAATAACTAGCACAATTACAGACATTCATACCTTCCGGTGATTGCCACAGCTTTTTTACATCACTCTCTGAAATCACACCTTGGCGAGTTGATCGCGATGCTTCCTTCAAGAAATTTTTACCACCATCAAGTTGAAATGCCGTGTCGAGAGCATCACTGTTAATAATCGATGAGCCTTTTCTGTGCATCTCAACTGGTGGTGGTGGGAGCAAACCTTTAGGTTGCGGAGGTTGTCTCGGTACGGTTCCATTGCTCAAAGCTTTCCACTGGGCAGGTCAGCCATGAAAACTGAATAGTACAACACAAAAGTGATCAGCGAACTCACTAACAAGATACCAAAAGATACGGCACCTGCGAAATGTAAGCGCTTGAAAAGAAGGCATACACGATGGTGAACAAAAAAGCACCAATGAATCCTTCCCATGTCTTGTTCGGAGACAACCGCAAAAATGGCGTCTTGATAAATTTTCGACCAAATAGCTCTCAGCAGAAGAAAGCAAAACGGTCGCTGCAGATGATTAGCGAAACAGGAAACAGGAACCAAAACAGGCCTGCAGGCAATACCACATCGCGTTAGCTTTAGCTTTCGAAAAACAAATAGTTGGTTTTACTTATCCTAAAAATGGCATATCATACCATTGAAGATGTTTGTAAGAACATATTTCGTTTGAAAGTGATCCATGTGTATTGACCTACAAGAATTAACAGATAATAGTTACAGCCACGTCCTACTAAACCCCACAATAGAAGCAGCTTACCCATCTGGTATTTGTAGTATCCTTTTCATACCCACAACATCATTATAAAAGTGAGCACTACAACAACCTAGAAAATACTCACACAACTACACCAGTAGCCAATTCACGCACCCTTCTTTAGGCTCAGCACGAGATTAATTATGTCCAAATACTTAGAAATGTAGTGGACCACATTATTCGTCTTTTTGTTGGTGCTTGTTTTGCGACAGGTGCTGCTTTTCAAAAGTAATATTTTGCCTAGTGCTGGTTTTGCGATTTGCTCGTTTGAAAACGCTTCGGGCCTCCATCCGTAGTTCCAAAATACGAAGTCTGTATGTAATGAATTAAAAAACATCGTCCTTTTTAGAAGTTATCAATGGCTTGGTTTACCATTACTAGCTTCACATGTAACCAACCATCTTGATAGTGAATTGCCAAATTAACATTAATCAAAATCATGGATTGGTTGCCAGACAGCCATGACAAATTCTGAACTGTGTTTTACCATGGACGCTGTTTTGATCGAATCCAGTGGATTGGTAGAAAACAGCGTATGCATCCAAGATTCAACCAGACCGACCCTTAAATCTATCTGCTAAGATGGACTCATTTCGATCATCCCACGCTCTTTAATATGCCACGTTGCGGTAGATGCACCGAGGGTTGCTCTGGGTGTGAAAGTCCATGGTGAGTTTCAGACTTTGCAGGTATGTGTTCTTATAAGGGATGATTCTTATAGAGGGTATTATATGAAGTTTCCCAGTCGCGAACTTTTAGAAAATATGGAGATGGTCAAGCTAAGCGTGTGGCCTGTATGGCGAATTGTTTTCGCTGAATGTCGCACGCGTTGCTACCGTGGAAGCGATGTAGGTGTTCATTGCGGGCGTCGTGAGTACCGAGCAGTACGCTATTCCGTATCGACTCGTGACGCTGTACCTGGCGCGGAAGAACGGCGCGTGAGTATGGATACATTTTTGCGAGAAGATATTGACACTGAGTATGAAGAGATGCTCTCTTTATGGAAACTGGATGGCGATGAATACTGTTGTAGATGAGTAGACAAAGAAATTCAAATCTTGGTTGAACTCCCAAACCAAGAATCAATAGCGTCAATCAAGAAGCGACTATGAAATAAGTAAGCACTGAAGCTTCGTGTCAAAAATTACTTTATGGGCGCTGGCCCGGTAGCTGCCCGGCTTGTACGATTTCGACATCTACTATGCAGTCCCGACCATTCATTGGTACGCGGGCGTTCCGTATGAAGAAGCACACCACTGACGGCAATCGTGTTGCCGGATTACTTAATCAAGGATCAATAGAAAGTACTCAAGGATATCAACAAGCTTACAACACTTCTTAAACAACGCTTCTTAAGAAAAAAAGAAGCGTTGTAAACTTGTTGATATCCTTGAGTGCTATCCATTCATCCTTAGTACGACGGTAATGTTCCCACGACAAGCAAAGGAAAGTCGTACATCATCCTCCCGCATGACACTTCCAGTGACGATTAAGTCAGAAGATACAAGGCTATCGCTGCGATGGAAAATGTGCGTTTATCCATCGCATACAAGAGTATCTAGAGGCTCACCATCGCCAATCTTTTGAGCCAAAAACTACAGTACTTTATTCAGAACATGATATTATGTAGTAGTAGTAGTAGTAGTAGTAAATTGTAGTCTATTTAGTCTTATATACTATTAGCTACTATAAATGTGTGTATTTCTGCTTTGATATTCTCTGAATGTGTCGTCGTCCGCTCGTGATCAATTAATAATGCGGTCTGACGCTGTTTGAGATTACCGTCCGCTTCCACTAAGCATTCCAAGCAAATCTGAAGCTACATTCCTTGTATCCGCAAGACCGCTCTTGACTTCTCAAATTCCGTGACTGCCTTGATCTGCTCCAGCGTCTTTTTCCATATGAACTCTGTGTACTGGAACTGATTCCATTGCTCCTTTTGGAACACCACTAAGTTCCTAATTCTCCAAATCCACGTTAGCCCAATGGAGCATATAGCCCACCATAATCGTTGCGCTTGTACTTTACAATCACTCGCTTGCCTGTCGCATCTTGCTTCGATTCTCTGCTCGAACTTCTTTGAGAGTGGTGGAGCTCTCCGTTGCGCAACAAATTCTCGGTAACCCTTGACTGTCGCTGGTGATACTGCCCACCCTTGCCAATAACTAAGAAGTCGGGCCCAAAAGGATCGAGCCCGCTTGCACCCCCACACAATATGTGTGACCCCTTTCCCCTCTGCCTTGCACTCTGTATCGAGGCGGCAGGCGTTATCGACCTCGTACCCGTTATAGTACACATTTAACTGATGTGTAGCTGCTCGATACACGACCCACGTCTGGTAGTCTGTCAGCATATTACCATGTGTCCACAATTCCTTGATTGATTGTTCTTGTGCGTCTCTGCCCTAGTCTTCTTTCCTGTTCTTATTTTCCCACTTATCCAGGACTCCCTCCATTGTAGCTGCCATGTACTGGAAGTACATCCCACGAAATGATCGCCGAAACTGTTGTTGCACCGATCTCCTCCGTTTGGCTTCCTCTAGTCTCCACGGGTAACGGTTCAACGTTGGGTTTGCCTTAAAGTAAATACAATCTGTATCGTCCTCCGTCACAACTTGACCCCCTTCCTGCTGTGGCCCTCTCACGATGCTCCAGCGAAACCCGTCTTGTGCCTGGCGGTAGATCCATAGATCTCCGGATATTACATCTCGTCCCCTTATCCATTCTGTTTGCTGTATGGTCCAACACACTTGTCGTAATCTTGCTGGACACCCAATGATCTGCAACGGAGGGTTTTGTCCTATATATTGACCAATGTCGACTCTTGGTGAACAGAGTATCAGCGTCACCAGCCACCGCAAAACCTTCGCCCTAGTATGTCTCAAGCCCTCCTTCATGCACGCCGTCCATTTATACTTGGCTTCTCCAATTCTCCGAATTTTTAGGTGGCGGATAGAAGACAGTTCAATGTGGTCGTACTTCCTGGCCGATAGCTTCACCCCAGTTTCTTCTAGAATCCACGGATTATCCCACCACTGAAAGGTGCCCCAAAACGCACGGATTTCCTCCGTCATCCCATTATGCCACGGTGGGTCGGATTTCGTCAATTGCACTGTGATTTCATCCCCATCTTTTACTGCTGTAGTGGGAAACATCTCGGTTTTTTTTATATTCGTTAGTTCCGGTGGCAACACATTTGTCACGTACCTCTGGACTAATTCTTCTTCCTTTGTAGTTGGGCCTAAACATTGGGACAACGTGCGTAATGTTAGCTCACTCACATTACCTCTATTAAGTAGATTGGTTCTAAATCTCCTCGATTTTGGCGATAGGAAGCCTGCAGGAGTCGATAGCCGAAAAAAGTTACTATACACCCTCCATGCCATTGAGTACTTGGTCTCTGTTTCCATCATCCAGCACGCCGCGTCTTTCACATATTGGATATGGATGGCTAATGGTATCGAAATAAGTCCCAGTCCACCTGCGTGTCTGGGGGCATAAACTAAACACGGTGACATTTTATGCTTGGTCTGCCCCCCCTCCTGTGTCGGATTCCATACAAAGCTCTTCTGGAAATTAATCAGCTCCTTCGTTACTTCTTCTGTCGGCGGGAACATCTTAGCTGTGAACAATATTGCAGGCAACGCCACAGCATTAAACAAGTGTACTCTTTCAATGACTGAGGTACCACATTTCGCCGCTGTTATCAGTCGTCGTTTGACTGCTTTGAGCCTGTGTGCCCAGTTACGTTCCCGCGGATTATCCGCCCCAATTTCATACCCAAGATATCTTGTTGTCTCCTTATCTTGCAACACTGGGATACCACACCACGTAGCTTTATCCCGCACCTTATCCAAAAAGATGTGAACACATTTTTTGGTTGTACCTTGAGCCCAGATAATTCTCCAAATGTTCTCACAATTTCCAGTGCTGTATGGACTTGTTCCGCTCGCTCCAAGAATATCGTCGAGTCGTCTACAAATGCGGAAAACAGGTGAGAGCATTTGTCAGTACTCGTTCCAAACGTGATACCAGTCAAATCTTGCTGTGTTTGTAATGCTATTCCTAGCGGTTCCACTGCAAGTATGAACAGCAACGGTGCCAAGGGGCACCCTTGTCGAATCCCAGACGTAATTTCCATTTCCCTTGACAATTGGCCATTCACTAAAAATTGGGCTGTGGTCTGTTCATGTAACTTTTCCATTAACTTGATAAACGCTAGGGAAAAGCCGAACTTACGTAGCACCTGCATGAGATAAGTTCTGTCGACCGTGTCATAAGCCTTCGCGAAGTCTAGAAGTAGAATGCTTGCACTGTCTTCCGCTTCTGTTACTCGATATTGTTGCCTCCTTTTCAGGATTGCCATCATCGTTATGACCGACCGCTCCATCTTTCTCCCGTGCACAAAACCCTGTTGAGACTCTTGGATCAGGCGCCCGAGAAATGTCTGCAACCGCCTTGCGATAATCTTCGAGAACACTTTATAACTGGTATGGAGCAAGGAAATCGGTCGATAATCCATGACATTATCCGAGTCTCCTTTTTTCCGGAGAGGAATAATGATCGCTTTATAGAAAGAGGAAGGCGGTGTTCCCCCCTTATCACGTCATTGTACACCACGAGTAAGTCTTCCATCATTTCCTCCACAAAATCTTTGAAAAAGTCGTTATTTAGTCCATCTTCACCTGCCGCTTTCCTCCGTTCCAATCGTTTTACTGCCTCCAATATATCAGCTTCTTCGATTGGTGCCACTAACAAATCATTCTCTGCTTGCGTCAACTGGGGAAAGTGTGAGGTCGCCGCAAAGTGCTCCAACGCACGTTCTAGCTCCAATGATGGTGTTGTTCTATGTGAAACTCCCAAAATTGGTCTCCACCCAATCACAAACTTGTCCGCTATCGTCATGTTTTCTTCCTCTCGTTGCACATTCTTCAGAGTAATCTTTGATACCGTTTGATGCGCTTCCCATACTGACGTCCTCCTAAAGAGCCACCTAATTGTTGCTGGTGATCTTTGATATCTTCTGCCTGATCTCCACTGGTTCTGTCGGACAAGTTCCGCACAATCCACATCGATGCAGTCTTGTCTTGTCTTTACACCATCAAAAAGTAACGTCTGCAATCTCTGCGCTTTCCTGCGTCGTCGATTCGCTTGCCGCGTTCTTACCTTCTTAATCGCCAACTTCCACAGCCGCACTTTATGATCCCACTCCGCTGCCTCTTTCAGAAGTGTGTCTCCTTCCGCGAGAACTTGTTGCTTTATCTCTGTCGCCACGTTCTCCGTCCTCTGTCCATTTATTGGGTAAGCCACTGCCGCGTGTCCCCGTTTGTTGATAGGGTTTTCAACGTCCAACTTCACCGTTAGTTTCACTTCCTCGTGGTCTGATGCTACCTTAGGGTGTTTCACCACTGTCCAGACTACTTTGGAAAATTGATCTTCCGACACGTAAAAACGGTCCAGCCGACTGGCTGACTCCCCTCTCCAAAAAGTATACGGGATATCCGCCGCTATGTGAGTCTCCATCCATACATTATACTGGACTAGTTGCGAATCATGTAATCGTCTTCTGCGCATTAAACTCGTTAGTTCTTCGCATTCTGTTCGTACCTGATTAGTCCGCCCGTTTCTATCCAGTTGAGGGTCTTCAACACAATTGAAGTCCCCACCTACTATCGTGAAATCCAACTGCGAACGAAACCACTGATCCAGTTCCATGTAAAAAACGTCGCGTGCCCCACTTGAGTCAGCTGGTCCATAAATGTTTAGAATCCTCCACCTACCCATCTTGATTCCCATCGACCGCGTAGTCCATAGGTGCTCTTGCCAGGTGGAAACTAGTTGTGCATGTTCTGGGAAAATCAGGATCCCTACTCCCGCCTGTCTGTTCGATCCGATGCTCCAAAATGCTAACTGTTGATTATCCGATGAGTACTGATTTGCCCTTTCCCACATCTTCGTTAGGGCTTGGGCTTCGTCGTGTGATGCAATATGAGTCTCTTGGATGAGAATACCTACCACGTCTGACTTACTATGGTCGTTGATCCAAGCCCGCATCCATTGTTGTTGACGCTCTTTCGTAAATCCTCTCACGTTCTGTATAATCCATGCAAAGTGTCCTGGCCTCTTGTTCTGCTCTTGTTCACGTAACGTCTTGTTCGATTTCCATCTCTGATTATTTATTTTGATTGTTTCCGCATACTTCCGCACGCTCCACTCGGGATATGCCTCCCCCGAATCTGGTGGTCCCTTTTTTTCGATCCGTCCGTAGCCCTTAGTAAGAAACCGCCAGTTGATCTGGCTTGTGATTGAGGGTGGGATCTGCAGTTCCTTGGTCTATCGTTGCTACCGAAAGCATGAATTTATGCGTTGCTTCCCACTCCGATGCTGTTGAAAGCTCACAATTAGACATTAGATCCTTATATCTTTCGTTTACCTTCATCGCTTGGAGATGTCTCTTGAACTTAACCACTATCGTATCATCTAACGCTGCATCTTGACCGACCATCGCCGCTATCGTCGCCCCATAAATATAAGCTATAGTTAGCAGTTTACTTACCTGATATCTCCTTTTAGGTGCACAGAGCTTGACCAGTAGATTGTGCCCATACGCCGCCCGCCTGAGTTTGGCCCATTCTGTGGCGCTATTCCTCACCTTTTCTTTCTGTTTCTCGTTAGGCAGGATGTGTACCCTCTCTTCCCATTCCATGAAATCACTTGCCGCCACCGGAGTCAGTTTGCTGCTTTTTCCTTGTGCGATCATCTCCTCCCAGCATTCTTTCCGCCAATCTCGAGCTAGGATCACAAATACGTCATTATGTAATAATTTCAAGACCTTGTGGGGATGGGTGAAATGCCCAATTAAATGGATGATTGCGTCTCGATCTGCTTCCAGCGCCTTCTTCCAGTCCTTCAAAGTCGCTTCTACCGATGGGATGAATGCCCCTTGTTGTTCTTTCCATGCCATCGCCATTTCATTCCAGGCCCGTTTCCACCCACACTCTTCACCTATAGTTGCCACCCTTTCTTTACTGACTAACGCGAATTCATCATATAGTTCCCGATTGACTGCTGATCCTTCACCAGAAATCATGGTATCTTGAGTTTCCTCTGCTAAGTCTCCAATCCACCCGTTCCCTGTTCTTTTTTTCCGCTTTCTTGGTTTCTCGGGCGTATCCAGGTTTTGAGTTTCCCCTTCACTTGTGTCAACATATTCCGAAACCTGCGTGTCCTCTCCTGACTGACTAGACTCAATGTTGCATCCCGCCTCTAATAATGATACCCCCCTCAAGTGGTTATACCATTGCATTAAAACTTGTTCCGAAATGTCAAATTCCTGGGCCATTGTCCTGCGCGTACTGCTGTCCGTTATATCCGCCTCTAATAGTCGCACTTGAACTTCTACTGGTTTCCATACCACACTTCTATGTAACACGTCCAATAAGCGTCGGGCCGGCTGAGAGCCTTGGCGGAGCAGTGTATCCATCTGCCATCTAAACACATGATGAATACCAGAGTCCTCCGTTACCTCTTGACTTACTATTGCCCCTTTATCTTGATCCCCTTCTCTGTCATCTCCTTGATAGTTTACCACTTCCGTCGAGGTTGATGGCTCCATCACAACGTCTTGGTTCCCAGTTGAAGAGTTTTGCTCGCCATCTCTCCGCCACCCATGCACGTAAGCTTGGTAATGTGCCTGTTGAAAGTGAAGTACAATCGGCAACTTGGACGAGTCATTCTCGGCCTGTTTCTTTAAATTAATCACCCGTTGGATACAAGTGCTGATGGTGATCGGGAACTCTCCACACGTCGCGTACTTCCTCCTCTTGACTATCCTCGTTTCCGGTGCATAATGAATGGCCCCTAGGGCCCCTGATGCTGTGTCTCTACTTATTACAAAAATGTCACGTTGTAAGAACGTACCTATACTGCTCAGCGTATCGTTGCTCCCCCAGGTTTCTGCCCCAACTATTGTACTCAATGCCGAGGCACTTGTTCTATATGCCTCTAAATACTTACGGAACTCGTGTTCTGAGTTCTGAGCCGACATTTTGTCATATCCTCGTCCCAGACTCCGTAATGTCTGTCTTCGAACCCCTGGAGGAAACTTTAACCCGAAATCCATGAGTGCTCTTGCCACACATCCCTGCTTTATACTGATTGCGCCGTGCTCTAGTGCTTCCACATCCTCACTCAAATTTGAGTTCAACAGTGCCTGGACCACACTGTATGCCTGACAGTTGCCTGTCGCTGGTGTCTGCACTAACTGCAGCCCCATCATTATCATCGCATCCGGCAAGTTCCATTTTCGTGTCTCATCCACTCCTTCAGTCTGCCACTTAAACCAAGCTAGCGGCCCCCATCTCGTATCCATCTGTGCCACCAGCCTCTTAATGCGTTGTTTTTCCTCCGCTTCTTGAAATTGCAGTTCCGTGTTCTCGAGTTGTTTATCCCTTGCCGTTCCTTTCTTCTCCTTCCCTCTCAGCCCTTCTTTGAAGCCGACATCTTTTGTGCTGACTGCATTACTGTCTCCTCCTTGCTCTGGGTCCCTTTCCTGCTCTGGTTGTTCGTTGCCCTCGTCTTGTGAGGCGTGTGCATTGTCCCTCCACTCTTTGGTTTCATTCGCTTTCACCCCTTCTACTTCATCTTCCCCCTCCCTTTTTTTTTCTACCTTATTTTTTTCTATCCCTAAATTTTTCACATGCATTCCTATTTCTACTCCACCTTTTTTTGTCTTTTTGTTCTTCCTGTTTTGAACTGCCGTCCACTCGTCCCGTTTTTCTTGTCGCGGTGGTTCCTCTCCGTCCTGGTTCGGCAGTTGCTGTTTCTCCGTCCCTACTACCTGCTCCCCTTTCTTCGCCTCCACTTCCTCGTGTTCTACTGCCTTCTCATGTACGATATTTGCTCCTTCCGAATGATCCTGATTCTGACTCTGTGTAGTGCCCTGTTCTTTTTGTAGTTGTTGATCCTGAAATACCTTGGTGACTTCTGTTAACAGATCCTCCATGCTGGAGAAGGTCGGTGGAGGTGCCGTGATCTGATTCACTTCCTCCACCGACATCACTATGCAATTTTGAGCTCGCAATGTTGTCTCTGAGGTCGGACAACCTCTCATCTGATGTCCGACCTCCCCACACCTTAGACAATGTCGTCTTCCTCGCGTAGCAGGATGCTCGACTAGTAGCATGATCCCGCACCAGAAAATTCTCCTGACACCTTCCAGTACCTTCGGGCAGCCCCCTGATGTGATCCTTAGTTCCCAATCTAATGATGATGCCGCCATCGGTCCGCCTTGATCCATTTCCTGTAACCGGAACGGTGTTTTCACATGATCCTCCAGAAATGCATTTAGTTTAAGAATGTCTATGTTCCTAGACACATTCCGAAGAAGAACCGTATATACTTGTTGAGTACCTATCATGCCTCTGGAGTTATACCTTTGCCGTTTCCATACTGATACATCCTTCACTTCCTGTTCCGGTGCATGTGCATTAACTAATCGGTGCGTGTGCTTATGGTAAGGCACTTCCACTTTCTCATAGTTCCGTGCCGCTTCACGCGTATAAAAATGGAAGTTAAGTCTATGGTTGGAGCAGTCATAACTTATACCTTTTACCTTCGCTAACATCTCCCACAATTTACCTTGCGTGATACCCCTTGCAGTGGCTGACATCGCTATGCTTTCCTGGATACTCTTGGTACTTTGAAACACTCCTTTGATCGGCATCTCACCTCTCATGTCCATACCTAAGCATCCTTCCACTTGTGTTCGAATAGTCAAAATTAATCGTAACCTTTGCGCATTTGTCATTATGTTCCAGAGAAAGGGTGGCAAATACCGTGCCACGATTGACCCTTCCGCAAGTCCTTTGACAATCCGCCATTCCTGAACCGAGCCCGTTCTCACTTTACCGTCTAAACGTTGAGCTTCTTCTTTCTTACAAATCTTGTATAGTTCGTTAATCTCTTCTTGTTGATACTGAGCTTTGTTGAATAGAAAGTCCTCCTTCAACACTATGCGTTGTGCAACATCAGCCTTCTCCCCAGTCACTTTGTTTACCCATCCCGTGAGTACATTATCAGTCTTTGAAGCCACCTCCATCTTGTTTTTCCCGATCAATTTCGCCAAAACATTCTCCAACGATTGCTTCGTTCGCGCAAAGATCTTACATGCTTCCTGAACTTTCATTTTCCAAATCGTCCAATCCAGCTTCTGTTGAACCACCAGTAATTCGAATAAATCGATTAATCTCTCCTGTTCCTTCATGGTTATATGCGGCAGTTTCGACTCCTGAATGCGCACTCCGTCTTTCTCTTGGACTATTTGGCTGAAAACTCTTTCGAAGAGCTGTTGCATGAGATCTAGCCATGTTTGTAGTATCGGTCTCTTTTGCGCTGCATCAGCCAGCGCTTGGCGCAATACTTCCACTAGTGATTCCGGCGTTATAACGCGACTGTTCCCGTTGTCGATGTCGGCCTGCCCTTCCATTACTGTGTCTTCGATACTCACTTCACTGGGCTGCCCTCCACTGTCTGCTCTACCACGTCCCTCTGTAATTACTTCACTACTGCTAGTGCCTTCGTCTAATTGATCACTCTTAGTTACTTCTGTTCCAGAGTCCCCCACATGAGTCTGTACATCTTCCTCTGATTGACTCTGTTGTGAATCTGGTACAATTTCGTCTATTTGAGCTGACGACTGCCTCTCTGTATTATCCCCCACCTTCCTACTGGAGAGTTGAGCCTCTTCTACTTTATTACCCCCGGGTTCACCCCCGGGGTCCGGCTTCTCCAACATCTCTACCTTCACGTTTGCACTCTACTTGTTCTTGGTAGTCAAGATCCTACCTCAACCGACGCCGGGTTGAGTGGGCTATTTAGCAAAATCAGGACTGTAGAACATGATATTATGTACTTCAAAGTACCTCGGACAGGTACTGTACTAGTAGTGTACTTCTGGCAAAATTGATCTCAATAGAGATTGGCTGCAATTGGATGTATTACTTACCACATATCATCTCTCCCATTCTTTGTTTTTGTCTTTTCATATACCGTGGCGTTCGACAATGTAAAGCGTGTGAGCTTATTAATACAGATGCTAGGTAAACGCAGGATATTGGACTAAACATTTGGATGTGAAAGTAGATAATCTCTCAAGAGTTGTGTTGTCGATTCATGCACTTGTCTAAATTTAGATGGCGCAGTGTTGAGGAAGCGACGCATTTGTATCCTCACTTAAACTCCACCGAACAAAGGCTACGATGGAAAGATGTCGTTAATATAGTTAATGCGTACAAAATGTGGGCAGTAGGCTTAACAAAACTGTTTGCCAGTTCCCAAAAGCAAGTGCCAGCAAATTCAATGCAGTAAAACGTAACTAACTCAGCCACCACCTGTCTGAGGGTTTGGCCCCTTTTAATCGGTGCATTTTTTCTGATCTCATGATCCTGCCAGACCTACCGTTTCTGGCGTCAACAGGCTTGTCTCTATCTACAAAACCGACTCGATTATGCATTTCCACAGGCTCTTCATTGGCCTAAGTTGTGACATTGCATCACAAAAGTCAGGGAAACGTTGTTTCACAGTTCTACTACTGTATAATTTTCACACCAGACGGCCAACAACAACATTTCCGTCGCCGTCTCGCTTCATCACGCGCACTTTGCTCCCTTTCCTCCCACCTCCTGCAGCCTACGCCGCTCGGCCACTTTGCTCCAAACGATCTAAAAGACTTTTTCTCACTTCTCGTGCTCGAGTAGTGCGAGAAAGCTCGAAAAAGCAGGTATAAAGTCAAGCATTTTTATTTTTTTATTTTTGATTAGATTTTACGTGGTTTCCTTTCCTTTTCGCAGTTTTCAAGGACTCAAGTGGCTACTGAGAATTATCTCTAGGCAAGTGACATCGTGGCGTCCTTCCAGCGCCTACATGGAATGCCTGGATCTGTCGATAACGTTAGTGAACAGATAGCAAGTCACCCACAGCACGTTAGTAGTAGCTCGGGCTTTCGAGGTCCGATAAGCTCAGGTACATCGGACATTGGAAGTCACGCGAGTGTCAGTAGCTTTAAATCAAGTGAATTGGACCAACGTCGGAACGGAAACATCTTTGAAGAGTGTGCGGATAGCGACATTCCTGACGACCCAAACGACATGGAAATGACCATCATGAATGATGACGATGCGCCTTTTAATGAAGAGGAAGAAGAGGTGCTTGAAAATTCGATTGAATTCTCCGTCAATCGGGCCACCGTGACGCGAGCAGGTGTCATTCCGTGCTGTGTCTTTGTAGGCCGCGTGCGGTGGGGCACAACTGACTGGGAGATTTACTTTGGACAGAAACAACTGTTGCGACTCCATTTCAATCTCCACATGTACTCGCTCTTGAAGCGACATAAATTCATGCAGGGCGTATGTCTGCCATGGACAATCTGGCGTGAAAAACGTGCGGAAAAGCGCGTGGCCGACGTGTATGTGGTCCAAGATTACATTCGAGAACTGCTTAAAGACAAGGATCTACGCAACTCGGAGCCATTGTTATCGTTCTTGGAGGTGAGTCCGTCTCGAGCCATGCTACGACTGGGCCCTTCGCTCAAAGAAGGATATGTGCACATGCGTATCAACGGACCATTCCAGCTACCGCTTTACACGTGCTTTAACCGGACGATTGAATCACTGTATCGTCATTTGTACCGTGCCTGGATGCGTATCGCTTTCGTGTCAGCTATCGTTGGGTTTATCTTCCCCGTCTGTCTTGTGATTGTCACGAGTCTTCCAACGTTCTTTTCACCGCAAAAAGAGCTCGTGAAATCGGAATCGGGGAATCGGGTTGTATCCACCAAGCTCAACACGGCGGGCGTGTTCTTGGGCCTTGGTGTCTTAGCAGGCATCGTTTTCTTTGTAGGATTTGTGTACAAGTTTTTCCAGGATCGGCTTGGTGTCATTCGTCGTTGGGTGGTACTCAAACCTTCGTGCTTTGCTGCGTATCGGAATCGAACGGATCAAGAGCCAAGTGAAGTGTTTCTATTTGACAAGACATTTACAGCAAGAAAAGGAAGCTACAGACAAGGTGTGAGTTGGATGCCGAGTGGCTTGATTGTTGGTAGCAAAGCAGGAGACATTGAAATCGACACGGGACATTATTATACGCGACTAACAGCATTCATTGCTCTCATTGGCGTCTGCTATGGGATCATGCGTCTCTCCAATCACATTTATGACTTTCGATACCTGGATCTGGATAAAAATCTAGGCGTGCCCATTACGGACGCATTAGGGTACGAGCATTGGAACAAATCGAGCGATATTCGGTATTGTGGCTACTACTTTACGGTCCCAGACGGCGTCACAGTCTACGTGGAAAGTAACAATGAAAACGCTGTGATTTCGCAGCTCCAGATGCCATCGGCCGATTCCATGACGGCAAATCTCGGATATTTTTGGCAAAGTGGCGGCATGGGCTACAATTTGAATGTGATTACGAATGCAGTGGGCGCTGGAGTCATGTTGAGTGTTGTCAAGCCCATTGATGCAGAAAATGATCGCTTCTTTGTATCGGGTACGAATTACTCGCTGCCTGCAATTGGAAAGCTGACGCTGGAAGGTGTGGATACAGACATGAATGTCCAAATGTTTGGAAACGTCGACAGTTTTTGTGCCATTTCCGTGCGCATTTCACCAATCACTTGGTGGTCGTACGTTCAGTATTTGCTATTCCTGTTTGCGGGAGGTATCATTGCACCAGTGGCTGGTTTCTTGGCAAATTATTTCGTGACGTTCCTTGGCATTTGGCACCCGCATGTACGTCGAGATCATTGGTATCGATGTGTCTGTCGGCTGCAAAAACTCAAGCGGCAAGAGACGTCTACGCGTTTTAACTCGTTTGCCCCGCAGCATATCAGCAGCGTCGGTGATGACGATTCTGTTGCTGTGAATGCGAAAGCAAAAGCTGCAAACTTATCGCTTGGAAACACTCCCACCAGTGCAATTAATCAGGTAGTGGATTCTGTCGTGAAATTCGAAGCAGAGAATGCTGCTCGGATGGGGACTGGCAATCTGGCACCCCTGCATCGACGCGTGTGGATAGCAGTACGCAATCAGAGGATTCGCTTGAGACACCACGACGAAATCCCAGCGCTGTGAGTTGGCACGTGGATGGAGAAGACACGTACGAAGCCATGTTCAAAGCCATCTCGAGCGCGAAATATGAAGTACTGATTGCTGGCTGGTGGGTCTGTCCAGATCTGTTTTTGCTCCGTCCAGGCCGAAAATTACAATCCCGAGACTCGGAAGATGATCTCGATGGACAACAAGAGAACAAGACAATGTTACGTCACTTGCTGATGAAAAAAGCCGAGGCTGGCGTAAAGGTTTACGTGCTCATTTATCGAGAAGTCAAGTTGGCTCTCACTCTCAACAGCGCGTATACAAAGCGGAGTCTCATGGTCCACCCAAACATTCGAGTGTTACGTGACCCAATCTTTCAGATTCAGAGTCTCGGCTTTTGGTCGCATCATGAGAAAATCGTTTGTATTGACCAGTCGTTGGCATTTATTGGGGGACTGGATCTATGCTTTGGTCGCTACGATCATCAAGGACATCCGATCAGTGATCCCGCTTCTGATCCTGTCTGGCGAGGGAAAGACTATTCAAATCCGATCATTAAGGATTTTGTACGCGTGAACAAACCATTCGAAGACTTGATCGATCGATCGTCGCAGCCACGCATGCCGTGGCATGATGTCCATTGCAGTATCTCTGGTCCACCCGTCCAAGATGTTGCTTATCACTTTATCCAGCGCTGGAACTTTGTGTGTTCAAAGAATGACTATCAACTTCGGACGGGGTGGTGTATCTGCTTTCGTTCCCGACGGTTTAAGTTTCTACCAAAGTGTATAATGCCCATGGATTTTAATGGATGGATGCTACAGTATCCATCCTCGGACCCGGAAGCGCTGCGAGATGGATCGACGCGGACTACGATACCTCTTGTTCGTGAAGACTCGTTGAGTATGGAACCTTTTCAAGTGGTCCAGTCAGCGAATCCTTGCTCTGCCACTGGTCCTCAATGGCCCCCCACAATGTTATTGCATCCACTGAATCCCATGCGCCCACCTCTCACGAGTGCAACGACAACCACAGGTCAATTAGACGATGGCGAAGTGCTACGAGCTCAGCGAGGCGAATCGATTCTACAAGTCTTTCATCCAAACGCAAATATTTGCAATGTCCAAGTCTGTCGCTCCGTGTCCATGTGGTCAGCCGGTGTACCTACGGAAGCGAGTATCCAAGCTGCTTATATGGATGTGATTGCCAAGTCGAAACACTATCTCTACATTGAAAATCAGTTTTTCGTCTCCGGAATGGATGGCAATGGCATTGTACGCAATCGAATTTTACAAGCTTTGGTCGATCGCATTGAGCGTGCCGTGCAACGCGACGAAAAGTTTCGTGTCTATGTGGTGATGCCACTTCTTCCTGCTTTTGAAGGCAACATTCGCAGTCACGAACTCACGAATCTTCACGCTGTGATGCACTGGCAGTTTGCAACAATCTGTCGTGGTCGCTATAGTCTCTTTGAAGCACTCAAAGGTTTCACAAATCACCCGGAAAACTACGTGGCGTTCTTTGGATTACGCAAATACGGAATCATGCCCAATGGATGCGTGTCCACGGAACAAATTTACATTCATAGCAAGCTCATGATTGTCGATGATCGATGCGCAATCATCGGTAGTGCGAATATCAATGACCGAAGTATGAATGGCGACCGTGACTCGGAGATTGCGCTTGTGATTGAAGACATGCAGTATGAGGATGGAATGATGAATGGAAGGCCGTATCGACGGGGGATTACAGCCAGCAAACTGCGCTTACAGCTGTTCCGTGAACATTTAGGTCTATCAGATGCTGATGTCTCGATTGCGGATCCAACATCCGATCACACGTGGCAGTCGATTAAGTCAACTGCTTCGAGCAATACCAAGATCTTTGAGGCCGTATTTGATTGCGCGCCTTCGAACCGTATGCGTGCGTTTGTGAATTTCCAGAGCATTGAAGTGACGCAGATTTTTGAAAATCAGCGAATGAATGTGCTCAAAGTACCAGGTCGTTCTCATTTGTGGGACGCGAATAATTTGAAAGAAGGAGATTATGCTCCCTGGACAGATGTGAATGGTGTGCCAATTGCTGCTGATCGGATCGACCTGAGAGACTTTGAAGTGGATAATTACAGGGATCGAAAGAAGAAATTATTCTCCATGGATCACGATGGTTGGTGCTATGCGCGGAATTTCTCCGTCTTCCAGGAAGTTCGAACGATGAAGACAGACTATAAGAAGCGCGAAAAGCTGCAACATCTTGTAGCCGATCGATTGATGGCTCAAGTTCGACGACGGCGATGGGTGAAAAAGGGATTACTTCCACCCCGTCCCGATCTTCGTGATAGTTCCTTTAGTATCGCTAGTGATGACGAAGAACATGGACGGTTCCATTCCATTTGGCGACGACTTCAACAAGGTGATTTCAGTCGCTCCAACTCGATCAGTATGAATTCCGCTACCTTTAGTCAATTAGACTCGAATGGTGCCATTGTCGGGAACCCAAGTGTCACTGGCGCGCCTCGCGGTCGACGCCTCACGCATTCGACATCAAACGCTTCCATGCTCGTAGCAGAAAACCCATCGTCGCGACCTCCGGTACTCAGTGACACGGCATTGTATCCGAATTCCCCGAATTTCCACCAAACGCCTCAAAGTCCATTTGTAAACGTGCCTGTCGGTGGCCCTCGTAGTGCTCGCAGTGCGTCGTCTGTCGTCGGGACTGGAAATGGCATGCGAACGCGCGCCAATACTCGAACGGCACGCAATAGCTTTTATGGTCTTTTCAATGTCGGGGGCGGGCGACAGGTTGATACAGACGATGAATCGTTTGAAGCCACTAGTGACTATGGAGGCGGCCACGGGATCCGTGCGTCGGTCAAGCGATGGTATTCTACCATGGACGTGCTGGACTTTGGTCGTCGCTCCAAGTTTAATGCCGAGTACTTTGATACGGACGACGATCATTTGCGTGGAGATGATTCACCGATGGAAGATGGACGAGGGAGCTACCATGCTGCTACGCGAGAAGGCCTTTTGACGGAACAAGAGGGAGAAGAAGAGGGCGACGAAGATGCGGATTGCCAGATTGGCCACGTGCAAACGGCAGCGACCGTCCGAAAGGAGGACGAGACGCGAGCGCGTGGTCAGCTCTCGGAAATTCGTGGCCATTTGGTGGAATTTCCACTGGACTTTTTGGTTGAAGAGATCCTCAAGCCGTCGGTCTTGCCTGCCGATATCCATATATAAGTAAGTGCGGGCAAGCACCACAATAAGAGTGATGGTCGGAAGAGCAACGAAGACAGCAAGGCACCAGTTTAACAGTAGATGCGAATATAATTCGAGTTTATTTTTCTTACTTAAAGGCAGTAGTTATCATTTTTATCATTTTGGTCTCATGTTTGTATTTGAAGCTATAGATACAGGAGCATTTGCACTGTCAAACGTGGCTACAAAGACTCAGCTGCCGTTTGAAGAGTATGTCGTGGTAGCTGGACGGGTGCAGAGGACTTGTCGACAGCTGACGTGTCTTGGAGGACGGGTGAAACGCGATGGGAAGCGCCGATTGCTCGTCGTTCCGTTGAGCGACATTAAAGATACTATGATAAATGAATCCCCGCGCTTACAAGTGCTGGACGTGGGAGAAATGGCGGTGAACTTTGTGGAAGGAGTGCGAGCTTGTTTCCCGACCTTGGTGCGAAAGAAACCCATGATGGACTTGGGCAGTAGTGACTCGGAAGAAGAGCGAGAAGATACGTACAAGAAAAAGCACGAGATGGATGCGGCTGCTGCGAAAGCTCAGCTACTAAAGACCGAGGCGTTAAAGTACATGGATCAAATCCGAGTCAAGATCCTCGCTACTTTAGAGGAGCTCTTCAATGCCTACACGATTGTCGATCCTGCGAATGTGCAGATGTCGCTGCAGAACGATCCGTCTGTACCGAAACAGAGTCAATTGTTATGTATCGAGTGCCCGCTTTTGACAGCGAGTGAGCAACACGAGGTTCCTTCCGTAACAGACCCGTTCAATTTTGGTCTTATGTTCTCTGTGCTGACAACAAGCAAAGCATTCGATCCGTTTCTACATATTCCTGTGCCGCGCGCTCCACTACTACCGGTACCTACTTCAAGAGACTGCGAGCAAGAAAGCTTTCAGGACGCTACAGTGCTGAGCTTTAATGTCAAGCGAGAAGAGACCGTTCACGGTGGTGGCAAAACGTGCGAAGAAATGATTCAGAACATTCGCATGCGGCATGCATCAGGAACATTTTGCACACTTGTCCTTCCTACAAAAACATGGGAGCAAGTGGTGCACGAACACCAGTCGTTCTTCCCACAAGTAAGCGAGCTTCAAGGCAAGTTGCGACTGCGGCGCTTAATGGGCAACGCTCCTTGTGGAGTGTCCGTTAAACTACAGCTGGAAAGCTAAAGACGATGGCTTTTCAGCAGTTTTGAAGACGACAAGAAGCAAGACAAAGATCATATATGTTGATGTAACTTTTATCCTTTCTTCTACTATCCTATCATTGTGATCTCCCAGTTAGACACATCCAAAAGTCGTTTTCCTTGAGAATATTTCCATTTTTGTTGCTTGTGGCTCGAGGAGTAGTTGCTCCCATCGGATTCTTTTCTGGCCTCCAGAGCCATTGAAACGGCATCATATCGTCCAGCACGTCCTCGTCATCTCCCGCTTCGTGTTCGTTATACGACGTCACTAACAACGGCACTTGCATTTCTTTCAAAACCAATCGAATAGCTGGTAACCACTCGTCATAGCCCCAGATACCAGCATTAAAGCAGACAACAAGATCTGCTGGACTATATGTTCGCTTGTCGCTAAAATATACTTCAAAACTACCGACGAAATACGTGACGTCTACTTGGCATGTACTTGCATTTGCTTCGTCATTAAATTTAAAGTTGTGTGAAAAGTATTGACCATGCAGCTTCCTGGATACGTTCGGACCCACAAGCGCCAACTTTAGTATCGAAAATTGCGTTTGAGTCGAGATATACTGCGCGAACTTTCGGAAGACGTTGAACGTCTCAGCTCCAGTGTTACCCTCACGGTAATCAGCTCCCAGTACATGGATAGTCAGCGAGTCTTTAGCTTGGTATTTCAGATCGCTCGCATGAGCGCGTCTAAGGCGCTGAAACCACTCCACGAGCGTTTCAGCCCGGGTCTCTTGGACGCTAGTCATTAAGGCAGCGTGTTACCGGTATAGGATAAGCTAGAAGAGCCCATTTACCGGGTAAGAGAAAAGGACATTTCCCAAATCCATCACAATGTAAGTGATTGATACCAACATCTGACCAATTTGTCTCAAAATGCGACAGGCCGGTATTGGCAATACAGTATTTTTCGGTGATGGGCAGATTTGATGCATTTGGGAAATGTTTAGGTATCTCTACCGGGAATAGTGTAGCTTATCCTATAGTGTGTATCTCGGATTGCAGTTCAACGCTAAAAACAATGACATGGACAGACACGAGCTTCCACCCACATCGCTATCTCTACGTAATTTTCGCGACCGTCCAGTGTTTTCTAGGCGCAGGGATCATTTTCGGCTGGTAGAGGCAACTCTCGCTCGTCTCAAATACTAATGAATGTATTGTGACTTTGCATTATGTTGATATGTTGTAGGACGTCTCTTGTCCCAATGTTGGAAACGGAGCGGATATATAATGAGTTTTGTGAGACAAAAGAAAAGAGTGCGTGCTGTAGTCGGTAGTGTTGAAGTTAAAATCTTGAAGTTACTTGTTTCACTAATGCGATTGTAGTTTGCACGAAGCAGAGCGATAGCCTCCAGTATGCGTTCACGATGGCAGTGTCTTGCAGCATGTGGTCCAATCTAGTGCTCGGTCTCCTATTTGACAAGTAAATACAGAACATCGCTGTCTTTAACTTTTACTAGACATATGCTGATATTGTTGAGGCACCCTTTACAGATTCGGGCCACGTGTGACAAAGTCTGTATCATTGGTATTGTTAATTATAGGGGCTTTGCTCATGGGCAACGCACACTACAGGTGCTTGCACCCCCTTTCGTGCGGATAACTGGATACCATTGTAACGTTAAACTGCTTATCAGGAGAAATGCTGAAGGGCATGACCTACTTCTTTACGGAATAGTATTGGTTGGATTTGCCGGCCCCGGTATTCAACTATCTGCCATTCACATGTCCAATCTGTTCCCCGAGGCGACGGCTCTAGTTGCATGTTTCATCGTTGGCGGTCTTCAGTTGAGCTTCTTGATATTCACATTATTCGATCTCGCGTATAGACACCTGGAAATACCGATGGCTACAATCTTTGAGGTATATGCAGGTGTGCTGTTCCTTTCGCTCATCGGAACAGTGCTAACGGAGCCGGACAAACCGTTCAAAGTCATCCCCAAGGAAGAGCACGAGATGCTATCACCCATGCGTCTACCGACCGTGTTCAAAGAGGAGGAGATGTCGTTATTATCAGCTACACCAAAGTTGGAGAAGTACCGCAGATACGACTTTTTGCCAACCGACGATTTTTTTTTGGATGGGGATCTTTACAATCGCTCATTCCGGACGCAAGTGCTCTCCAAGCCGTTTCTTCTCATGGTCTTCTACTTTTCCATTCTTTCGCTGTGGTGCAATTTTTTCTTGGGCAGCATAACGAGTTTTTTGCGGTGGAAAGGACTTTCAGAAGCCCAAGTGGTTTACCTGCTAGCAAAGCTAGCGTTCGTGTTGCCAGCCAGTGTACTTTTCATCCCGTTTGTAGGGTATCTGTTGGAAACGTGTGGATACACGTACTCGTCGCTCATTTGCACGATAACGGCTCTCTGTTTCACATTTATGCTAAGCAGCATGTCAACTGGGTGGATCGTGGCTAGCTTTGTCATGTACGCACTTTTCCGGACCATTATGTTCCCACTGCTGTTTGCGTACTTGGGCCATCGCTTCGGTTTCCAGCATTATGGAGCTCTGTCTGGCATTGCGTTCGGCATTGGTGGTATAGTGGGACTCCTGCAGACGCCCATTGCAGCGATCGGTGACTTCCACATTATCGGTTATGTCCAGGTAATCCATCACCCACCCATCCCTCTGTACTAACAGGACTAACGTCACCGTGTTGTTCGTTACATATATTGTATTGCCTAAATTTTAGTTTGGGTCACTCTTATTCACCCTCGTGGTTCCATACTTTGAGCGGCACTTCGAACAAAAATCCTACACGAATGACAGGCGGTATTTGTAACGGCTGGCAAAAATAGACCTGACCATGTTTCCTGGAGGGCTCCGATCAGCATCCATGAGGTGTACTCGGTATTGGCACGCTTGGTGTATCTCAAGGTCGTCATGTTGCCCATGCACATTCATTTTGCTGTGTTAGGAACCTACAACGAGACGAAACCGCTCCCAAGAATTTTGTGATGCTTCATGTCTTAGATCCCGTGTTAAATAGCAGAAGCCCCTATATTTTTCTTATGAGTAAAAACGTGAATATTTTCGAGAACGCCCTACCCCTAAACAGCAGCTGATTTTTACCGAAACCACAAGAAAAACTGCGCTGGCGCTAACCTGCAATAACATATACTATGTAAAATTTGAAATTTGTCCCGCTTCAGCTTTGCAACGCTTATCGGTGAATTTTTGTATCCATATATACCCAGCATTTAAAAACCTCAACAACGTTATAAAGAGGTTTTAAGAATGTCGCCATCAACTACCACAGTCTGCAATTGCGTCTTCGCTCTCCCCCACTCGTGCCCACATTAAGCCATTCGCCGCGCCTCGTGCCAACGTCTTTCCCCGCCTCGATGTCGCTCTTTTCACTACCAAACGTCTTGCGACGCAGCGTGCCATCCGATGGTAGTGACAATGCGGCATGTGTGCGACCTTCTGTCATCAGCACTGATAACCTGAATGCGCAACTTCTCAAGGAAGCTCAGAATGTCGAGCAGCATTTATTTTTTGGTCCACAGCAGACTGTGTTTGAAGGAGAGCGTCAGCGCGTGATCCATGGTGAGCGTAAAATCCAAAAGAACAACAAACGCTATTGGCTAATGTCTGAGCCGCTTAGTATGGAGCGAGACAGCACTTCGTCAATTATTGGCTTCCCAACGGAGCCTCAGATGCGTGGCAGTGGATTTGGAAGTAAAATGTCGGCAGCGACGCGCTTTATCGGACAAAAAGTGGCACAAATGAAACTTCCACCCACACACATAAACGAAGATTCGTTTTGTGATGGATGTGGCATGGATCCTATTATCGGGAATATGTATTCTTGCTCCAAGTGCGTCAACTATCATTTGTGTGAGGGATGCTATCAGCTCGGTATGCATGGCTTTGAGGAATCCAAGTTGCTCTTGGATGTACGTGAAGACTTTGCGCTTCGTAAAGTCATGGAAGAGTCGAAGAACAAGGTGCCCGAAGAAGTCTTCACAGTGCTACTCAAGACGGTGTGTCGTGGACAGGTGGATAAGTTTAACTTTTTGGCCAAGTGGATTACGGCTGTCGTGCTTGGGCAGCCTGTCAATACACTTGAAGTGCGTGGAATTGAGATCCCGCATTTGGACGTGGATACTCGAGGGACTCTAGTCAAGTTACTTACACCAGTGCTTGCGGATCGCACAGACCTTGAGGTCTGCATGGAGTGGTTCTGCCCGGTGAGTGTGCGTATTTTGTTTTTTTCTTTAATATTGTAGAGACATTCTCTCTAACTTTCATTTTGTATTGCTATCGACAAGGACGCCGACAAGTTGGATTTACCGGGTGTGCAGCGTCGTAAGGAGACGATTCGTATTTGGGTGGCTACTGACAAAGACCAGAAGTCGCCGTTCGCAACAAAGGAAGATCTGAAGGAGGAAGACACCGAGTCGGAATTATCTCCAACAAGTGCGAGTGAAGATGTCATCGGCTCACCAGGACCTTCCAGCCCGGTAGCAGAGTCACTTTACGATACGTCGTGTTCATCTCCTTCTGCCGTTCGTCGCAAATCCACGGGAGCAACATCTATGACGTCAGAATCTTCGTCGCAGATGTCTCCTGCGCATCTGGATGCGCTGACACTGGCCGATAAAACTGCTGAATACAGTTACGAGGACGATGAAGATTACATGTCGGACTCAGTTAAGAGCGATATTGAGCCGCGGAAAGTGGCCAGTTTGTCTCCTTCCTCTGGTCACCGATCGGAGGGCATACAGATTTAAGGAGAAAAATCAAGCCAGACTCCGGCGTGGTTAAAGGTTCATTAATACGGGACAGCGTACGGTTGCTTGAGCTTTCTTCATTTTGTATTGCACTTAAATGTAAAAAGAAGTTGCATTATAACACTGCAGTCAATTTCATGCCGAGCTGAAATAGAATTCGAAATACCATATTCCTTAAGTGTTTTTCTCCAAATAACAGGTGTCTCATCTTACGTCGTTTACCTTCTCAACTTGTTCGTTTTACTTTGTGCTCTTCGCTATTTTCGACGGTTCACTAGTTTTTGGCACGGTAGAAAGCGAGATACGCCATGTGCCAGTCACCCCCACCCTTGAGTTTCATGATGTCCTCTGTCTTGCATGGTGACACATCGTCATCATCGTAGCAATACCAGTCATCTATCATGATGCACAACACTTTTAAAAAGCTTTCCCAATTTTACGTTATGATACTTTTGTGCGTTACCTCCTTCATGGCGTACCCATGCCATGTAGTGGCCAGAGTCGGCAGAGCGGCCCTTGTGCGTTAGAATCGCGAAGAGCTCGTAGTTTCCCTAAGAGAGACAGATTGAGGTTACAAAAGTTAACGATCAAAAGACAATATTTCGTGCTATAATACACCCCCACATACTTGAAAATCAATGGGAAGCCCAATGCCAGGAGATTTGGCGCCCATTGAGAGAGCACGAGCAGTCTCAAGAGCTTCCTTCTCTTCCTGAGAAAGACCGTCCATCGCATCATCTTCGTCATCTTCCTTTTTCTCTTCAGTTTCACTCTCCTTCTTCTGCAAAAGCAACACAGCAACCATGAGTCTTCGATAAGATATTATCGTAAACCAAACTTACGTCCTTAAACTCGTTCAAAATCCGTTCAGCGTTTTGATCACGTGAAATCTTCATGGTTGCCTTCAAGTCATCGGAGCAGAAATCGTATACGTCTAGTGTCAGAGGGAAGCTGATGGGCTGTTCATTTATCAAACACACACTTTTAATAAACAAGTTTCCTCTTCATCTTCTTGCGTCCTCATCGACTCACCCTTAACATTTTACACTTGACGCCAGTATGATCACGGCTTTCAGGCGTTGCCTTCCAGTAAAAGCGCATGAATTGCACGCACAAATACTTGGGCAAGCGATTTATCCGCAACGTCTTCTTCCACACTGCATTGCGATCAAGTACATCCGAGCGTTTCTCAATTGTGCCCTCTAGTCCCTGCAGCGTTTAAAATACTCAATTAAGAATACATTCAGCCACTCCAATATTTCAACATCACTTACGATCTTAATACCTTCCGACAAATGGTTTGTCTCAATTGTAATGTTACAAACCAATTTGAGCGCTTTTTCCTTCTTCACAACGACCGCCTCCGCTTCGCATTCCGTACACTCAAGTTTCTCAATGATCTCCAGTCCAAAAAGTGCGTCCACAACATTAGACGTCGTTTCAAGCGACTTGAGTTCCCCTACTGGTTGAATTAAGGTTCGCTGCAACGTCGCAAACAGCGTAGATAAAAACTCTTCACTGTCTTGCTGCATGAAGCCTCCACTACGAGGCGATTGTTGTGCAAACTGTGGATACGCACGACGTAGCACTGATACAAACATGGAGGGGGTAACACTTTCGATACTGGTGTCCAATTGACCGTACATGTCTCTCAAAGCAGTGGAGAAATTGACAGCCAGGTCCGTTGAAGCTCCACTAACGTGAGATGCTAGTGCAGTACGAAGCTCCTTTACTGGACGCAAACACTGCAGTGTAGCATTCATGTAGCACGTGTTGCCCAAGTTTACAAGGCCAGCAGGATATACCGTGCCCGTCATAGCAATGTCCTTGGTGGCCATATCTTCAATAAAGACTATTGGCTCTTTAGGTTTCTCTACCACTTCAGCTGATCCCATCAGCATCACACCCGTTCCATCCACAAATTTGTCCAGAGTTGAAAGATTCACATCGTCCTTGAGCATTCCTTTCCACGCCTTAGACATGAGCTTCTGTCGTTCTACAGGAACAGACGTGAGATCATACAGCTGCGCTTTGAAGACGGACACAGGCGCGTCCTTGTCCACAATCACATCCGGAAACAACTGTTTGCCCCATTTCACACTCACTTTGACCATTGCGTTAGAACTTATAAAGAAAAATGAAGATCGCCGGTGACAATATACTGATTGGACGAAACAAGCGTAAATAAAAAAATCGAGCACTATTTTTCGATTGGATGAAATAATATGGGCGAAATTTTAGATTGATGTACATGTACATAATACTTCTTCGATTTTCACCCCCTGTACCACAAAGAGGGTACAACGTACCGTTGTGTCACATCGGCAATCTCAATGATATTATGCTGCTCAATGGGTGAGTCAACTCGTCTACTAGTAACAAGAGTACCGTACCAAAGCACCAACTTCCACGAATCCATATCAATCTATCATATCAATCTGTGGTTGGGTGTGATATGGATGGAACATGATACGCGCGACGTCGTTCGATGGGACATGTCAAGAATCGTGACATCGAAATGACCGGCACAAAGATCCTTTCAAATCGCTAAGGTTACCGTTTTCTGCATTCCGTCGATTTTCATCAACTCAATGCCTTGGATGGGCGTGCTCGCGCCAAGTTGTTGGTATGCTGTTTCTTCTGTCAAGTAAATGAGTCACCATTCTCAGTCCTTCATGTTGGGAATGATGAATTCCATTTCTTATGGTGTTCGTCGATTGATTATACCTCGTTTAATTAAAGCGTGAGACCAAGACAAAATTTTCGCTGTAGGCCAACTCTTTGTGACACCAACCTCACGACGAATCAGTATAAAGATGCTACGAATTATCCACTTGGCGGTGTCATTTATCATAAGAATTAAGCTATATGTATCTCAAAGCTTTCACCTGCTCCACACGGCAACTTTAAAAACTTTAACAGAGTGTACATGTATACCGGGATTTCAAAGTTTACGAAGTGATTTTGCTGCTGACGGTTGAATACTCTTTGGCTTTTGTTACTACAGGTGTTTGCTTCAGCCAACAGCACGGCTCTTTGGCATGCTGTCATCATCCTCTGGAAACAAAGACGTAGACATTCTCGGCCACGAACTATCCGTATCATCGTCCGATTCAGACTTGTCCTCCTCGCTACTCTCTTCTTCCGATTGATCACTGCTGTCTTCCGACTTCGACGACGCTGATGAAGACTTGAGGTGAAAATCGTTCCACTCTCTTTTGCTGCAGAAACGATTGAAATTGACTGCTTTGTGTTTCGACCAATAAGAAAAATTCCAGCCGCGAAATGCGACGAAAACGCATGACGACCGACAATGAAACGAAAGCGGTCGCCGCGGATCCTGCCGAGCGTGAAGCCGCACTCTTCACGACGCTGTCACCATTCCTGTAAAAGAACAATGCTCTTATTATCTCCAGTTCATCATACTAATCCATACTCTGCAATTGTAGGATGCTTGCGCTCGATTAACCTTTCGACGCCGCTGTTTAAAGAATCGCAAGGTGGGAAACATTTATTCCTCAGGTAAAAAGCGCTTGTTAACATTCTTTGTATTCAATCATTTTTACCATGGTGTTTTGTCACGCAAAATAATTTCTTTATCGAGAAGAATCCGACAATTGTTTTGTTTTCGGTCGAGATCCTCGAGTTGCGTGATTACTTGAAGCTCGACCAGAACGAAAGCGAGCTGCGTGAGAAACCGATTTCCAAGCTGCGGACGATTCTGCGCAAACACAAGCAATCCACTGAGGAGTGGTCGGGTTTAGTCTACTGTTGCGGCCACTATGAAGAGATTCCTGTGCGGACAGGATTGTGTTGAAAAGGCGGATTTGATTGATCCGTCCACTGATGCTGTAATAAGCTAAATTGATACACAGAGAACACGCCCCTTTTGCACGTGCATGTGGCGATTTGGATGTATGTACTCAGGTACAACTTGATTTCCTATATCTGCCATGACAGTCCGGTAACTACTGGGCAAGTAGCAGCACTGCAGACAAGGTGGTAAAGAATAGCAATTATAAAACTTGATGATTTCGACCCGTTGCCTGGGTTGAATTCATCAAATCTTACGGTGGAGTTCTTTACTAGTACCAACTTGGCACTTGAGCTACCGTATAAAACATAGTGCCAAGGGTTATAAATTCTCTGGTATAAGTCAATGCAACGATTAAGCTGACAAATTGATTCAACACCTGCTTTGGAAACGCTAAAAAATTGGCCAAAAGCGTATTTGAGCACCATACTACATATGATGAAACATGCACACAGATGGGATAAGCTAAAACTAGTTGACGATATGTAATAAGCAGTTCTAATAGATGGTGATTAGTCTGCAGAAATCAACTTCTAGCAGATGCCATCAAAGTGGTTCTGAACAATAATTTGTTTTGCTTGAAATTTTTTATATAATAAATATTTTATTATATAATCATTCAACAATTATTGTGAGATTCTTCCAGTTTGGCTAATAAGAGGCTTATTTATTTTTGTGAACCTTTTTCAATAAATAAATACGCCATGTAACCCTCGATAAAAACCGTTTAATTGTGTGCCTTTACCGAATGACGGTTTTGTGACTGGCATTCTGCGACAATAACTTTTCAAAACGGTAGAACAACGGACGTGTTGAAAATGTTAGTTTTCGTGAAATTGTGGAAAATATCACTTTTGGAGATTTTCAATAGTTTTAGCCAATATGAATTTAGGCTGTGACCTTTTATGTACTATTATTAGTAACGATCGATTATCAGAATACATGTAGCTTTTTGTCACTTCTCAAAAGGAAAGTTACGAAACCTACCTTTTGGGATTGTGCTTGTAGCTAGGAACGCGCAGGTCTAGCGATAACACTTCTTAATACACTTACATTTAAACAAGTGTCATGTGGAAGTTTGTTTGGATTTATTGGTTGCTACTGGCTATTTAAGACTCAAGTTCTTACCATCGCGTTGTGACAAGAATATTCAACAGGACGCACTTTAAGTGCATTTTGCTTTTGGCGCCCCTTTATATTACCCATAGGCTATACCGGTAGTAAAACCCATCATAGACCAGAAGCAACCAGCAGCTCGGACTTTCGACTGACAAATAACGTGATCTCAAACGAGTGTTTTTTGCAAATTGACGGCAGAGCAATATGGTGCCGAACGCATAGCGTATATTCAGGCATTGTTCACGTAGGAAGGAGATTGTATTCCTCTATTTTCGTTGACAGAGCCATATTTTGCTTATTATTGTTAGCGGCTTAGCTCGACCATTTTATGGGTTAGACTGCTTTTAGTAACCACGCGTCTGGCAATTCTGATTTTTGAGCAGTGCCGAGGCAGCAGGAGCTGTGCGCTTTTTATTTTCTAAACCATCGGGCTCCACCGAAAGCTTCAGCGCGTAAATGACCGAAACCGCCATCGGACTGGAAGCTAAAAGATGCTTACTATCAGTGAAGGTCGCGGCGGAGAACTGCCGAGCTAGGTAATGGTTTCCCTAATCCCGTGGAGACATTCTATTTGAACGAGAAAATGCTGAAAGAGGAAAAGCTAGGAGCGCATAATGACACTAGGATATATATTACATTTGTAGAGCCTGATGCTTTAGTGGTTGATTATTTCTTTTTTTTGTGCGCAGTTTGTTGAAACAACTTGCGGCTGCGTGTTACGAATCCGGGATGCCTCATCATGGCATGTATGAAAATGCTTTTGGAATGCACAAGGAGAGGCTTGAAACGGAAGGTGTAGCAAAGGTGGTGATGCTCAAGAAGACGATACTGGTGAATTTGAAGACTTCGCCAAAATATATCGAACGTCGTGATAATTAAGCGCTACGGTCGATACACAAATAACTCTGTCTCGTATTTATTTCGTCCAACCTTTGTAATGAGTAAGGAAAGCCATAGGAGCGACATTGGTTATTTATCCTCGTACTTGGCGCATAAGATGATGCATATAATAGATCAATCAAGTTAGTAGCGGTCGTCCAATTACTCGCCACTCTGTCGCGTATAAATTATTGATTTTGACAAGGATTGTGCTCTTCAGTGAGAACAAGACCTGTTCTAGACAGCCTTGAGTTTTGGACGTCAATTCTACTGCTGCTTTGTTTGTATCGACAAATATGCCCTAGATGATGAGCGCAAGCTCCAAAGCCGCATAACGCATTGCTGTTTCACCAGTTCGTCTAACAGAACACGTGCGTAATAAGGTGATCAGACAGATCACCTGGGAGATCGATTGCAAAGTGCCCCGTCCAAACTTGTTGAACGATCGTGACATGAAAGCCCTCCAAGAGGGCCCGGAAATCGACCTACTACATATAAAACGATATTGGAATCGGAGCGCCGACCACTTGGCGACAATGGCCATGCGTGATCAGGGCGGAAAGACAATTACAGAAGAAGCGATACTGCCGAACTGGTCGAGATCAACTTACGATCAGATCATATGGTGGAGAAAACATATGCAAGTGATGGTAATACATACCCGATTGGCATTCAGCGGATTAACCCTAAAGAAGGCCCAAGTGAGGAAATAGTGCAACGGCTGCGGATTGAAAGGATTATCCAAGCTCAAGACCCTACAGGCCGACTTCCTACATCACTATCATGTCAGCCTGGAATAGGGCCACCAAAGTGTGGATCAGACATATCATAAGGTTTGGACGCATTTCCACTTGATAGGATTATATATCAAAGTGTACAGAAATTTGTGAGGACCTGCACAAACGGTGATACCGAGAAGGGTATACCTCTCACCCGAGGCTGGTCACCGGGAAATATTCAGGCGACTTACCCTTCCAAGTTATATCTATGATCACATAAATCGTTCCACGGCAACATTGAACTGTAAATTTGGACTGTCCTTTTCACAGGTTTGGTGCCGGGCCTACACGAACGGCCCAATAGGTATGAAGAATGTGTTTTTAGGCGATTCGTTGCGAGTGAAGTGATTCAGGCATGATCGCGAACCTGGTTTAATGACCAAGGTGTTCCGAAGTTGCATTCGGAGGCGCGGTAGCTGTATTGAATGTTGCAGATGACCGACCACGCAGCTACATTGATGGCAGCACCTGACCGTAGTACTGTATTGATCGCTGCGACTATTCGTATTGTATATAAGGCTGTATTTGCAGAGCTGCTGCAGTTGCAGCGGCTAGTAGGGTTGCTTAGTTGAAGCCTACTGATACAGGGCTGGCTTGGACAGTACAAGTTCTATATCGCCGCCTCGTATCGACGTTGAAGATACTACAATTCCGCAACTTCTTTTGAAACAGTCCTTTGGGGTACATGTGGTGATGTTGTGTCTAACACATTTTCTACAGCCATACCATAAAATCTCCGACCCTCCGACCATCCTTCCGACCCATTGCGCCATATCGTAAAATGGTACATGCGCGGAACAATGTATCGAATGTGTGCCACAATTGATGGTGAGGGTTAGGTTATTTTTGAGTTTGTGCGACAGTGTGTGGCTTTCCCGTTTGATTTGTATGGGTTTCGTAGGCTATAGGAGAAGGCCCAAAACGGCCTTGTTGACGAGAAAATAGCAAAAAACTGTTTTGTGTGTTTTTGCGTGTGAATGAGCGCCGGATCGATGTGCGCAGCACGACGCAAATTCATGAATGAAGAAGAAAAATGGTCAGCGGGTCCACTATTGTGGTTGGGTCACGGCTGAAATAGTGCGCCTATACTTTTATGGAGAAAGAGTGGAGATCCCGCACTCGCTCCCACATCCCCGCAAAAAGAAAAAAACAACCGCCACACTCACTCCCACACTCACCAGAAACAAGAAGACAGCGCTCGTACTGCGTGGATGCAGGCTACGAGTGGCAACACTCGTAGCGCGGGTTCAATTCCCGCTGCGAGCATATAACCAGTATGTGCATTATGTGTTTCAACTTGCATGTGTGTGGCAGGAGTCCAGCGAGCAGCCGACAAGAATCAAGCACAGTGCGAGAGCAAACTGGCCTGAGCAGCAGGGTTCCAGCCCGCACGCGAGGCGATTGCGCGTACGGGTGTGCGGCGAGTGTGACGGCGTGTGCAGTGCGTGTGACGGCGAGTGTGCGGCGAGTGTGCGGTGAGTGTGACGGCGTGCGTGCGGTCGATCATGCAATGCGTGTCGTGTGCAGTGCGGCGAGTGTGCGTGTCGTGTGCAGTGCTGCGAGTGTGATGTGCGCGGTGGAGGGTGCGTGGCAGTAACAACCGCGCACGGAGAACGAGTGTGATGAAGGGAGAACAGCAACACGGGCACGTGCAGGTAAGTGAGTATACACTGATTTATTTCGGCAAGGGAATGTGTATTGTAAATTAGTGAGCTAACCATCTCTTCTCTCGTGCATCTGTCATCTGTTCTACAGGGTCAAGTCTGTCTTGGGTATGGCGGAAGCAGGATCACTGACTTTCTCTGCAGACAACAACTTCAAATAGTGCTTTCCAGTCAGCAGCGTCTCGGTTACCCCCCCCCCAACTATGCTCACACTGTGTGGATGCAGTCCACAGTGGAAACACTCTGGTGCAGGTTCAATTCCTGCTGCGAGCTTCGTGCGCTTTGTGGTTGTGTGTACGTGTCTGTGCTGTGCGTTGAGTGTGCACTTTGTTGGCGATTGTATGAAGATTTGGTGTACTATGAATGCTGTATAAATGCGCGTATTGGCTACTATGTATGCCTGTCTACGGTGTTGCTGCTGGCTCGAGAATGTCTCTTGTGTGCGTAGGAGCTGAATCCGAGATTGTCCCGGCTGCGAGGAGACTGCGGTACCGAGCGATCTTGCGGTTGGGCGCGCCAGCTCGGTGAAGGACGCGTAACTGCTTCAGGACCGCGCAGGCACCTATTGAGCGAATGCCGCGCTTTCCCAGAAACAACCGGACTGCGTCCTCAGCCCTCAAGCCAACCGCCATCACGTCGTCGCGATACGAAGGTGCTTGGTCGTCCAGTGCGAAGCCTGTGTCGATAAAGAGCTTCATGAAGGCGATCAGCATCTTCGCGTCAGAGCGCTTCTGCTTCTCGCCTTGTGCATCCCAGACGTGGCTCGCGACAGTACCAGTCGTACCACGTCGCGCTCATAGACGTTCCCGGAGGACGCTGTCGTCGCTTTGCCGGGACGCTGTCGTCGCCGCGTTCCGTCATCGCACGCTTGCGTTGACGTTGCACACCCGTGCTCACGAGCGCCTCGAGTGAGTCCAAGCGCTGGTCCTGCCGCTTTGCGAGACCCATCAGGTGGTCAATCAAAGTCGCTTGGTGGCGAATAATCTTTTGCTCTTCTGTTTCTTCGTGTTCTGCTTCGTGTTGGCGTGTCGCTGTTCGCGCTGGAGCTGTTGGCGCCGAGACGAGATTGGACGACCATGCGAGCAGTTCAGCGAGCGAGCACTGCGCCTCGAGCGCGCACTGCTCGAGGCGCTGCACTGCAGGGCTGTTGGGATGCTCCTGCTTCAGCCGCGGGTAGTGCAGCAGGACGTACGCCGTGAGCACGTCCAGCGCGCGCCTCGAGAAGCAGAATCGAGACGACGACAGCTTCCAGCACGTTGAGAAGAGTCGCTCCTGGACGGCAACGATCTGCTCCTGCGTCTGCGCGTCGAAAGCCGTCAGATCTGCGAGAGGTACGTTCTCGTTAGGACGCCATCCGCTCAGGACCTTGGCGACCTTGTGGTCTTCGGCGCGCGTGTTGAAAACGTAATTAAACGCTTTGTTGGTCGTGCACACGTTCCACGCGCCCCTGTCGAAGATCCAGCGGTCGGTAAGCTCCGACGAGCCGTTCGCATGCTGTGCCCCGCACGGCGAAAGGAGTGCGATGTGAGTTGCTCCTCGACACCGGCGGGGCGCGCGATGCGGTTGAGCAGCCTGTTGACGTGGCTGTGGATGGTGAGGGGGGTCGAGGAGGAGGCGGTATCGAGCGCGAGCGCGGTCGCCGCGGCGCCAGGTGAGTCGAGCAGCTCGATGAGCGGCGGTTCGTCGCCGAGCGCGAGTTGCGTTGGTGCTGCCTGTGCGGGAAGGTTTCCGATGAGGTCGGCTGACGGCGCTGTCTGCGTCATCAAGGCGAGCGCGATAGCTAGGAGCGGGCAGGTGACATAGTCAGCGTCAGGATAGAGAGAGAGTCCTTGTTCCTGGCTTGTTTTCATGCGTATAAAGCGAACAAAGAACACGTCTCCTGCATCCACAGACACACTTTGCTTGCGCACGTGCGTCACATCAGACGCACGGCCGAACATGTACCAAAGTAGGCAAAGCAGAGACGCATCTTGATAGTCACTAGGCATGCGTGCATTCGCATAGAGATATAGCATCATACACCGCAGGTCGAGCTTTGTACACGCAGCGGCCTTCTTTACAAAGCCACCGCCCTCGCGCTTGAGGCAAAAGCTCTCGAGTGTGCGGCCCATTTTGAGCAGCTTTGTCTCAAGCGCTACACGGTGTTGAGTGAACATATCGAGCAGCCAGTGCTTAGCCTGACGATAGTACTGCATGCACGTGTGTCTAGCGATCTTCTTGCCCGTCTTGCCTTCATTGAACGCCAAATACATGCCAAACTTATCCATGACAGACACAAACACCCGCCCACTCGTGTCATTCGCAATGCACTCACACACATACTGTAGTGCAACATCCTCTGCCTTTAGAAACTTAGCGAACACCTTCACAGCCGTAGCTCGGGCGCGCTTTGTGTTTCCTGGCTGCAGGTCGTCGGAAACCGAGCAGATATGCAAGTGATATGGCTTTGTATTGGGTTTTGTAAGGGCATACATATATTTTCAAAGCGATTCCGACCCGATACGTCGGAATCAATGGCTCTCAGTACTTACCTAGCCCTAACGACTATATTTGGTCAATATTGATCTCAGTTTCATTTCTAATTGGTTTTTATCGCTAAAAATCACCTGATTGGTCTATCCAACGTATATAAAATTTAAGTGAGGTCGGATAAACGATGATATTCATCCATAACACCTTCGCATTCCGCGTTGATTGGCGACCTATTCCCATTCATTTCGGCTCCAGTAGACAGGCGTGTCTTTGCTCTTTTGCTTTTACTCCGCATTGATTTTATCGTCAATTTTTTTTTGTTAGAAATAGGCTTAAACATTTTGTTCAGGAACCAAAATACTCGCCCATCCTTTTTAGCTTCCACTTCGAAAAATCATATCAAATAAAATGCGAGAACAACTAACCCCCTCTTAAATGCAAACGTCTCACAGTGGCTTTCAATAAAGTCCTTGTCCTAGTTCTCCTTTCTTCTGTAATTTTTTTTCCATGATGTTCAACTGCCCTTCAAGTATGAGAAAAGCTTTGAGGAGAGAAATCTGAGGAGGGCGCATTTGGGCTTGCAAGTCATCCGACTGCGCTTTTCAGCATTTTTAAGTTGTTTGTTTGCCCCTTTTTAATCGAATTGTAAGCCGCAAACAGTGATTTGTGTGAGGGTCATTTCATTGCTAAATGCTGCATGAGCCCCATCCACCCTGGAAGTTGTGAATTGCTTACCTGCGTATACCACTTCGGTCAATCAACCGAAGTGGTATACGTGGGTACGCCAAGGGGCACAAAATCTGAGTTTGGTAGGATCGATCCAAATATTTTGCACGTATTCGGCACATTCTTGTGCAATGCTCCTCTTCAATAGGGTCTATCTTTTGTTGAAGTCTTTCTCGGTGAATGTTCAATAGCACACATTTCACAAACGTATCCCAAGTATCGAGATTCACTTCCATTAATGCAACATTTCAACTTCTTCTTTGGTAGGGATATTTTCTTCATGGTGTTTCCTGATATTCCCTTGAATACGCCAGAAGCAAAGAAGATGGGAAACGACGAAAAAACGTTCTCACAGCGTTATTATTGCAATATCTGCGTCTATTACAATTGTTTCGGGCTCAAGGATGTGATCAAAATCCAAAACAGACTGCAGGATCCAGGTTAGATCTTCCTCCGTAGTAGTGCGCATGAAACAGTATGCTAAAGTGAACGTTCGTCTGATGTGTGTGATGAGCTAATAACATGCAACATTCCAACACCTTGTATATTCCTGCGAAAGCTTTTGTCTAGCTACACCACAAGCGCTTGCCTTTCCCTTTTTAGTAAGTCCACCACCATGGGCGGAATGATAAGCGGGTGCGTTGAATGCCCGTCGCCATCTATTAGTTTGAAACCTTGCGTCGTCCGCTCCAAATATCTCCAAAGGGCTTCCAGTTTTGTGAATTCATGTAATTCCTTTACACGTTCAGGCTATTGTATTTTGACGATACGCCTCTACATATGTCATTTCTAGCGCCCCTTTTAATCACATCCAAGACAAATGACGGCTTGAACCTGATCTGAGTCATCGCTTCGACTTTTCTAAATGGCCTTTCGTCATTCTTCTGGCGATCGGAATGGATCGCGAATTGAGCGCAGCGGGATGTATATGTCCCGCTGCTAAAGCCGCATTGAAGTGGCCAGACTTATCAGGCACATTATTCTTGATTGTTTTGCTTCACTTGCCGTTTTTCAACAAAGAGCGGCGCTTTTGATTCGTCTTGACCACTTCTACCAAACGACTGTCAGGACTTCCTGCACGAGCCTAGCCAATATAGTGAGTGATGTGGAGCAAGACATCTTTGGGCTCGTCGGATCTACCTCTCTTAGAATGATTTGTTTTTCTTCTTGAATGTGAATCCGTGCTCGTGTGCAGCTTTCTTCAAGTATTGAAGGACATGATCATAAGCGGCGAATACTGCCGATGTAACTCGTTGAAAACTCGATCCAGACTTAGCCGGAGAGCGCCAATTAACCAATAAGGGTAAAATTAGCGATGCGTGCGAAAAGGATGTGGGAATGGCTGCGGGGTTATTTTTTCGTGGGTGTGGGTTAGAGCTTTCTCTTCCTATCCTTTTCCTAGTAAAAAGATTATCACTTTCCCAGCATAACAATTTCACGTGAGAGAATCGTGTGCTTTTACCTGTGTTCGAGATCGTTGTTTTTTGCATGTTGTTCGCGATTGAAACTCGGGCAAAGTTTAAGCGATATGGCTACATTTGGTCTAAAAGCGGTTCGACCAGCAATCATATCGTCTGTGGCGCAATATTCCGGTTTGATATCTCCAGGTTTCAATTTCCAAGCCAAATATTTAAGTCGAATGTCGATATGATTCAACTTCGAACATCCGACATTTTCCGAAATCGCCTTGATAGCATCTTGATAACGTAGATAGTCACAGATTTAACTACCATTAATCCCACTTCATTGAGAATTTCGTTTTGTCCTTGCATCTCAATTTCCACCTTCGACACCGCATAATACTCTGCATCCATAGTTGACAAAGACACCTCGCCTAGTTTTTTTGCATGTCCAATTCGTGATGGTGCCATTCAAATTAACGATTCCTCCGATTATTGACTTCCTGTCATCTTTTGATGGTGCATAATCAGCCTTGCTGTAACCGGTGACAACGAACTTGCACTTTTCTTGACTTTTAGCGGTACCCATGTTTAAGACCCTTAGTGCCTTCAGATATCTCGCAATTTTGTCGCTAAGTCCTAGTCCACATCTTTTGGGGCGTGGTTACGCCTAGTTGCCTTGTGAACAGCAATATATACGTCTGGACGTGTGCATCTACTTATTCACAAGAGAACACCAAGGAGCGACTGGAGACTTTTAATCGAAGGCTATTAATTTTCGAAATTGTTTTCCAATAATTTCGATGATTAGAGGTTCAAATCTTCGAGTTCGTTGTTAATCGGTACCTTAACCGGGTTTGCGTCTTCGAGCTTAAAATTTCTCAATAAAATCTCAATCATGACCGATTGGTCAAGTGTGTATCCGTTGTTTTCATCACAATTCTCCCGCATGCCTAGAAACTTTGGCACATTTCCCAGATTTTTGATTTCCGAGCCGCTCATTGAAACTTGAAACTTGTCAACAAGCTCGTCTTGAGTTCCGGTGACTAACAAATCGTCAACGTAAATTCTAACAATGTAGTTTCTTTTGTATCCGTCTTTTAGTAGAGGCACATGTCGGTCAAACTTTAATTAAAATTTAAATCCATAATTTTCGAGTGCAATAATCGATTCCATAGTATTCCTGCTTGGTTTAGACCGTTGAGTGTCTTGTGTAGCTTTAACACATTTGTCTTGTGAGATACTTCTTTGAGACCTTTCGCCTTGAGATCCATTCTTTGTGGTATGCGCAAAAAGATGTCATGCTCTGTTTCAACTGCCTTGCCAAAAGTGTTAGTTATGTATCCATGTTTTGCATACTCACCCCAAATCGTTGACAACGCCAGAATTAATTTCACCGTTCCCGTTTTGATTACAGCAGCAAACGTCAAGCTGTAATCAAATTCCGAGTTTAAAAACCCACTTTGTGCGCAATGCTCACGATTTGCTGGTTTAGCTTTATTGTGGATTACCCACACTTTGTTTCATTCGAGGGCTTCCAATTCTTCGTTCATGGCTGCTAACCCCTTTGTCTTGTTCCTGCTCTTAATTGCTTCCCCGAAAATTTCGGATCTACTTCGGACAAAAATTGACAGAATCTCCACTTTCGTTATTTCTGCCTCTTTGTTTTTCTTCACTTTGTTGTTTATTAAGTTTCTTCTTTGCGAAACTCCGGGTTTCGTGTCTTTCACACTGCCAAACCTTCTTCTTGTTTTTTCCAGTTTTTTCTTCGATACACCAGATGATTTTGAGTTTTCTCTCCTTCTAAACCTTGGTTTTTCGTGAGACTTCGTTTGGTCAGTTCATTCTGGGTCATCTATGTGCTTGATGTGCTTGGTTGCCACATCCCTGCGTTCGTCCTTCAGATATACCTTGAGACCTTTTACCTACTATAACGCCGACCTGTGCTCTATGAGCAAGCGATTTCTTCCCAGGAGTCTTGTAAACATTGCATATAGATCCAAACGCCACAATCTCTCGCAGGTTTGTCTTCGTTCCTGTTAGAACTTCCAGGGGAGTCATTTTCTCTGATTGGCTTTAGTTGGGCTTCGGTTTACTATGTAGGCTGCATATTGCACAGTTTCTCCCCAAAGAGCTAAGCTAAGACCGCACGAAAAATCATGCATCTTGTCTTGTTCATGATCGTCCTATGCATGCGCTCGGCTTTTCCGTTGCTCCGTTGGTTGTTCGCCTCGCTTTCTTGCCGTATTACACCGAATTTTGTGCAAAATTCGTCGACATTATTGTATTCCAAACCGCCGTCGGTTCTGAGGACATAAACCTTGCAGTTGGATTGCCTCGCGAAGTACGGTAGAAAATAATCGAAACGTTTCCCGGCCTTGGCCATGGTTTCCGCCAGAAAAACCCTCACGAAATTTGATATGAAATCCACGAAATTGTGGTGTAGTCACTCTCAGAAATTCCTTCTCAGATGCGAACACCCACGGGGGGCCCTGATGACTGACTGTCGGAGGGGGTACTCCGTCCATCCAGATCTTGATCCGATCCGGCATCCAGCCGGCTGGATCGGTCACTCCCATCACCTTGGTCGTGACGACTTGGATGATCCATGTTCGAAAAGATCACCTTGTGTACCCGTCATCACTGGCGGTTGGGCTTTCTTGATGTACCCTAGGGCGAAAGGTTAAACGTCCGTCGAATAGGGAAACAAGGGTTAGGCCTAGGGGTAGCTCCTGGGCGGAAATCTTTACCGGGAAGCAGGATTGGCAATATACTTGAAGTTTGTATACTGCGATGGCTGGACCGAGAATAATCGATCGGCCAGCTAAACCAAAGATAACAAAGGGGTAAATCCAGTCGTGTATGTAATAGGGGATCCAAATGAAACTCCACAATCTTCCACAGTAGGCCAAAACGTTACCACACTTTCCAATAGGGATAAACCGAGTTCAAACCACGGGCGACTTGAGTTGAGTATACGCGACGCGGCGACTCCCGGTCAGGGGACTTCTGGTGGATTACTTTAACCTTCCCCGGGCAAACCAATAGCAGCGAGAGGGGACCTTTTAGCTCTCTGCTGTGAACCAATGAAAGCGACTTGTGTCTTAGAAAGCGAAATGCTTACTGATTTTATCCCTATATCCTTTACAACCTTTTGTGTAACCTACCCCAAAGAGCCCGGCTGGATAGTCATGTGCCCTACCTGAAATAGCCCAGTCAGCTCCACCTGGATCTCTTTTGTGTATCGTACACCAAAATCATCCGGCTCCAGCTGGATAGCCATCCATCTAGGCCCACTTAGTCACTGGCGTCAGCTCTTCTTGAGCAGCTTAGCATCCATCTCCGGCGTCCCGTCTGTCTTCCACAAAGGCCCAGCCTTCTTTAGGCACATACATCCTTCAGACCATCCGCCCTTCGGTCATCCACTATCGGCGGCCATCCGGTCCACCTCTGGCTAGCCCGATTACAAGTCCCTTGATCACGTCCACCTGGCTCGATTCCGAGCCTGGCACCATCCTGCCCCTATAGAATACACCCGGCAGCTACCAGCCCACGTCCCATGATGGCCGATCCGGGCAGCTGGCTAGGACCAACATTTCCACCAATCAGGTGGATGCATTCACTCCTCCTTAACCCGTTAATTTCCAACTCACTTCACCACAGCCGCCCCTGGGTCTTCGCACAACGGTTTATGCACGATCTCACTACGCATCTCACACTTCGACTCTTCCACCGTTCCTATGTCTGGTCACGACGATATCCATACTAACTCATCGTTGGGTCATTTTCTGAGCCCCCGGTAGGCTGATTAAGCGCCCGGTCTGCTGGCCTCGGGCGTCGCCTCGGGCAGCCCGAGGTGGCTACCATGAGAAATCAAATCACTGCCTTGATCGCTCAGGTAGCAGGCCTGGAGAAGGCGAACACTGAGTTATCCCTGACCGCACGACTGGCTGATCAGCGGGTAGACGAAGCCCGAGTTCGAGAGGTACTGGCTACCCTCCAATTCCAAAGCCACATTAGCTAACTAGAAAGTGAGAAGGTCGACCTCATTCAGGAGAGGGGCCGTTACAAGCAGCTGTTCGAGTCTATTGACTCTCTGCGCATCTTGTATCAGAAAGCGACAGCCGCCGTGGACACCCAAAGTAAGTGCATCCTCGCTTATTCAGGATCGTCTTTCAATCCACTCACCATATGTGTTCCCGCAGAACAAAGTGTCATGTACCATCATATCCTGATGATCGAATCTTCCCATGCTTCTCGTAAGGTGACGAAGCACTACGAGGGGTACATCCGCCTCTCCCAGCGACTGGAGAGCTCACAAGTGAGCTTGGGTCAGCTGGAGAATCACCGGATCCATCTCGCGAAAAAACTGGTGAAGTATCAGAAAGCACTGGAACGGTCGGCATCTGCGCCGCCCGGGCTTCACCGTCAGATCCATGAGTTTGAAGTCGCGCATGCCGAGGCCCAGCCGAACGTGGATGACGCCCGTCAAGTGGTCTCTGATCTTATGCAGCGCCGCGCGGACTGCTTATCCTCAATACAGGCGGATCAGACCCGACTGACCGAGGCGGGTGCCAGGGTGGCGCGTCTGATGAAGGGCCCTGCGCCTATCCGGCGGGCCATCAGAAACCTTCTCGATTTAGCTTGCCCCCGCGGCTCCGGTTCGGCCACTCCCGATCCGCCATCTCTACCTTTGGCTGCTGATTCTGATGCGGGCGTCGGGGAAGAGGCGTCTGCCCCAGGTTCGGTGACCGTCAGCTCGGAAGTAACCACACGTATCCAGATCTGGGATGCTTCCCGAGTTCCTTACCCTCCACCGGTGCCAGCTAGCGCGCAGCCGGCTTCTTCACCATCTCCAGAGGATCCTCCGATACACGGAGGAAACGTCGATCCAGCACGCTTGCATCGCTTCATTCCCCCGTGGCGACTAAACGGCTTAAACAGTCCGTCTCGTCAGCGAAAATGGTAAAGATTCGGGAAAACAATGAGCCGGGCTCCGGCCCCGATCCGGTCCGACCTCTTCCGGTTTGCTGGCTTCTGAAAAGCCTTTTCGTGACCGCGCTCCGGGATCCTTGTCCAGCCCTTCGTCCCCTCCAGTTCTACTCGGAATTTCTCCCCACGATCCCCGAGGGCCATCCACCGCTTCCCGGGATGAGGGGAGGCGTCTAGCCTGCTCGAAGTGAACGACGACGAGGCCGTACTGAAGACTACGAGAGATCACCTTATCCGGACGTTTTTTCACCGGATGAGAATGAGTCCAAGTGGCAGCCGAAGAGTCTCCCCCGCTCTGGATTCATCGTCGGAGAGTCATGACTGCTCCCGAACTGACTGCGGCTCGCCCCTGGTCTGAGGTGCAACTGGAGGGCTTGCGCATTGCATACCTCACCGGTGCCTACGTCGCTCGAGGTTGTCTCGTCCACCGTTGTGGATGTTTCCACCGGCCACAAAAGGACCTAAAGCGACCGATTGGCGTCCTGACCTAGTCATGATCGACCAGCTAAATGTAATCCTGTCTCTCAAGCCATGGACCGTATTGGCGACGGGTATGCCTGATATGGGCTTGCCCCACGTCGGCTGGTTCACCGATCTCCGTAACGTATGTGCGGGGTATCTCTCCCGGCATGGTCAATCCATTTGGGAGTCCACCCATCACCTCTTTATTTCCGCCGAAGCCGGACGTGAGGCTTCCGATCTGGCCAGATACCGAGCGAACGCAAGCAGCGTCGAAATCGAGCGGCTGAGGGCTAGACCAAGTTATGCACCCTCGTCGACGACGGCATCCGACTCGGCCAATGTGACCTAGACATATTCCTTCATCCTATCATGCTACACCAGACCACCCGCCGGGTGGAGAAAAGCGGGAATCCGGCTGAAAGCGGGACCTGGTATCCAGGATTGGGTAACCCCCGTCACGCTACCACCCTCCAAGCCTCACTCTCCGAAATCGACCAGCAGGATTCGTGGCGTAACCAGTACCGGCAGGACCCCTACCGCCACCCTGGTCTTAGCGTGTCCCGACTTCGGAACAAATTCTGCCGCACTCGCCAGGGATGACTTGCAAGGTCAGTTTATTTTTCTCGTATAGCTATTCAACTTCCCCATCCATCCATTGCCTTTCGCCTGCTAAGACATCGTTCCTTCCATTATCCATACCGAAACCACCTTTTCTACTCCCATAATCCAAACACCCATCCAGCTTCGCCACTCATGCTGACTCCAAAAAGTCTTTAATCCAGCACCATGCCTCCAAAATCAATCCAGCACTTGATTGGACCATTTCTGCCCAGACTAGTTCCATTCCACCGTTTGATTGGTCGATTACTATCGCTTAATCTGACCGTACCCGCTTCCCGGCAGCCGGATGGCCTAATTTCTGGGTCCACCTCACCTTTTTCATGGGTCTGCATGACCTCGAAACGAGTTCAGCTCGCTCGTCGGCGGTCGAGCTCCCTCATCAAGGCCCCACAATTTAGGTCCAGCTTATCCACCCACGACCGTTCTTCGTAGTTTTTCCACTGCACCAGAAATTCTCTGTGGATCCACCAAAACCTGATTTTCCGTCCGGTTCGAACATCCAAAATCTTCTCCACTTCGAACCCAGCGGTTTGTCCCAGCTGTGTTCTGGCAGCAGGGCTTCGTCAAAGTCGAACCGGTCGCTCTCCACTACCAGGCGCGTACTCGGGCGGTCCAGAGAGGTGTTTCACCAGCTTCAGCTTGGACACGTGCACTATCGGGAAAACGTTGTAATCAGCGTAACCAGCTTGACCGCGGGCTTGCCGACCAGCTCCGCCACTCGGAAAGGACCATGCCACATATGGGATAGTCCGCGCATAGCCTTCCTTGACTCGATCCAGATACAACCATACCTGGGAGCCTGGCGCTATACCATTCTCCTTGACCTGGTCATTGTTCTGGTCGGCGCGGTCCTGGATTGCTTGCCGGAGGCGTTCGTTTACCTGTTCCCGTTCCAGTGAATAATGACGTTGCACCCCCATCCTCCAGCGACGGCACGGCTTCTGGTACACCCTATTGTGATGGAAGCTTCCAAGGTGGATCGAGGGTCCCATCCATAAGCCAAATGGAAAGGGGTGTCTCCCCTTACCCGATCGCAACGAATTAATGGCGAAAACAAGTATGTCGGCGTATTCATCCCAGTCGTGCTGATCTGCCTCCACCACATACATCTTGAGGGCTCTAGTCAGAATTTGGACCATTCTTTCGGCCTTCTCGTTTGCTTGAGGGCGGCAAGCCATGGTCGCGCTCTGTTTTTGTCCCAGAATCTTGTTGAAGGCTCGGAATACTTCAGCCATAAATCCAGGTTCCCTATCATGCTGGATGACTTCGCTTGCTCCGAAACGTCTAAACACGCATTCCTCGTAACTCTGAGCAACCTTCTGTGCGGTACGGGTGGAAATGACTTTTGCTATGACCATCCCGGTAAACAAATCCGTCCAGATCAGCAGCTCAGTGTATTCATTTCGAGATTTAAGCAAGGATGGGAAATGGTCCATCGCAATGACTTGGCAAGGATAGGTGGCTTGTATATTTCCAGGTGACCACCCCTTTAATGGTCGGCCAGCCTATCCCTGTTTCACAATCCGGTCAGCTTCCCACATAAGCCTGCACACTGCGATAGAGACCGAAATGTGCCTTGATTTTATGATAGGTCCGGTCGATACCTTGATGCCCCCCTTCCAAACTTACGTGATAGTGCTGGAGGATATTCGTTTGCAAGGTAGTTGGTACGACCAGCCGGGCGGATTTATCCCTATCGATTTCGGGCTGGTAAGCATCTCGGTAGAAAAACAACAACCCGTTCTCATCCACTTCGTAATCTGGGGCTAGCTTAAAGCACTCCTTGGATTGTTCGGCACTTAATTTCTCCACTCCCCCTTCCAAGTATGCTTTAAGATCCACTATCCACTCCTCTTCATCTTGCGCTTGGAGGATCCGTTCTGCCCGCAACTGTTGCACTATCCCTTCGCTCATTACTTCTTTCGATGGTGAGTCAGCGGTCAGAGAACGGCACTTTTGCGACCGGGTGATGGCGCTCACCCGGGTTACCTCCTCAATGTTGACAGGATAGATAAGTTCGGGCAGCCGATTGATCTCTGCCAGATCTGATAACAAACTCGGATCAGAAGCCGTGACCCCTACTTGGTCGCGCATAGCTAACGTGGCCAGGTGATCTGCACTATTATTCCAGTCTCTTTTAACATGTAACTATTCGTGTTCCGGCCATTTTCGCAGGGCGAGCATAAACCGATATCAAAGTCTAATCGGGGGGGTGGGGGGGGGCATTGCATCTATCCTCCAGTGATTGGCCGGATCACGTGATTGGAGTCACCGCATATGATAATCCGCCCCTGCGTCCGTCCGGTCAGCAGATCTAGGCAAATCAGCAATCCTCGGTATTCTGCCTCATTCACTGTTATGCCAGGCGTGAAATCCGAAGCAGCAGCGACCACTTTCCAAACTCGGGCAGCTTCCATAGGATGGCACTATAGGCGCCTACTCCCTTTTTTACGCTTGCTGACCCGTCAAAACTCAGACCATCAGTTCTTCTGCCGATCCCACCGTTGGTGGCGGTAGTGTGATGGATTGTCGTGGCTGTTTCCGAGGCGCTATGGCTATCAGCGCTTCCTCCACTTCTGCCCTAGGGGTGATGCTGGCCGCTAAGGTGCCCAGTATCTCCTCTTCTCCTTTGGTGCACTTGATCACTTCTAGAGACCACTGAGACAACAACGCAGCCATCTACCCAGCCGGCCATCAATTCCATTTGCCGTAAGAAGCCATGACAGGGTCGACCGTCTGGATAATACCTTAATGGGTCGAGACACCAGCATAGTATAGCACACATCCAGGATCCGTAGTAAAGCCAAAACTTCTTTATCCACCAGATCTGTTAACTTCGTTGGCCTTCAGAGTTCGGCTGGTGAACATCACAGGACAAAACACTCCATCATGATCCTGTACAAGGGCAGCTGAGATGGCCCACTTGTTAGCATCGATGATGACCACGGGCACCTTATTAACATCGAAGTGCTTCAGGACTGGTGTGGTCGCCACCTTTGCCTTCAGCATACCAAAGGCCACCATCGCCCTGGTCATGTGGTCATCCGGCCCGGCAGCACTGGAGTTAGTCAGCCGGCTGCCTGTCTGGGCGGACGGGGGCGCATTGACCGAAATAGTTGCATTTCATTGGCTGATATTGTTGGCCCGGTCAGCATTTCGCCTTGCCGGTCTTGCTCTCTCAACTTGTGGTAATAAAATCCACCTCCCGTAACTCATACAAAACAGCAGCATAGATCGCAAAGGCTTCAATGAAACGACTGTAATAGTTCAAACTGCCCAAAAAAGATTGCATGGCCTTCAATGACCGCGGGAAAGGCAGATTACTCAAAGACTCCAGATCTTTCGGATTGGCTTCCGGTCCAGCAATCGAAACCTGGTGACCCAAATAAGTCACGTTAGTTTTTCCCCAGAAACTTTTCACCTCACTAATCGAGAGATTCCACTTTTCACACGTAATCATCAATTGTTCCACTTTTTCACATAGTAAATCCCAAGTAGTAGCTGTCATGAGAATGTCATCAATGTAGGACCGCCGACCAGGGCGGGATCTTGGTCCGCCTTGATCTTGAAGTGTCCATAAAACGCGTTATCTATTAGCCGGTGGCTGGTGCAGTGGTTAAGGCCCTGCCCTCGGGACCGGGACATTGCGGGTTCGAGTCCCACCGTGGACGAAAATCCAAAGCCGGATAGAGTCGGGGTCCAAAAGTGTAATGAAATGAGGCCCTTACAGCACCGCGCTT